>PVIJ01005096.1:0-85760 GCA_004024925.1 Scalopus aquaticus
AAATGTTGGCGAGGATGTGGAGAAAAAGGAACTCTACTACACTGCTGGTGGGAATGCAAATTGATCCAACCACTATGGAAAGCTGTATGGTGTTTCCTCAAACTGCTAGAAATGGAACTTCCATATGACCCAGCAATACCACTACTGGGAATATACCCAAAAGACACAAAAACACTAATCCGAAAGGATACATGCACCCTCATGTTTATTGCAGCACTGTTTACAATAGCTAAGGTATGGAAACAACCCAAATGCCCAAAAATAGATGACTGGATCAAGAAGATGTGGTACATACACACAATGGAATACTATTCAGCATTCAAAAGAGACAAACACATGCAATTCGCAGCAACATGGATGGACCTAGAGGGGATCATGATCAGTGAAATAAGCCAGAAAGAAAGAGAAAAATATCGAATGGTTTCACTTATAACAGGAATGTAGGGGAGCCAAATAAGAAAGCAACATTCAGCAGGGAAGGAGGGGCGGGGGAGGGCTCAAGACGTGGGAGGAGGGGAGCACGGAGGACTATGGTGATGGCTCCACGGGTGAACAGGTGGTGGGTAAGTTATAGGGAATACATAATAATGTAAAGATACGAATAACAAAAATAATATTATATTAAAAAAATTAAAAATCATTATGGGAAGTTAATTTGATACACTGAATATCTTTAAGAAAACAATGGCAGTGAAGGAGGAACATAGGTACAAAAAGTGAGTATTTATGAAATAAACAGGAAAATGGCAGACAACCCGGTTAACCACATCAATAATACTATTACAGATGCATTCCAATTAAGACAGATTATCAGTTCTGTCACAATACAGAATCCAGTTATATGCTATCTACAGGAAATATTTTGGCTTCAAAGTGCAAATATTTTGAAAGTGAAAGGATAGGATATTGTATTCATAAAAGAATTGGAGTTGTCATATCATTGTCAGTCAAAATAGAGTGTAAAGCAACTACATTACTTGAGACTAAGAGCAAAATTTCATGATACTAAAAAGATTATTACCTTTGGAGCAAATAGCAATTTTTGTTGTATATACATTTAGTGTTAGAATCCCAAAATATAAGAAATACATACTGAAAATTAAAGGATGAATAAAATTTCAACAGTTAACAGCTGGAGATTTCAAAACTGAATAATCATTAGAACCACTAATCTGATAATTTTTTTCAGACCTGTATCTTATTCTATATGGTAAGAGAAAGTGCATATTCTAGCCCATAAAACAAGTTCAGTAGACTTGAAAGGATTGAATTCAACCAAAGTTAGTCCTCTGAGTGTGTATTGTAATTAAATGTTAAATCAGTACTAGAAAGAAATGTGGGAATTATGAGGAAAAGGTGCCACCTTTATTTTCTGTAACTCATTTGAATTTTCTTGGGTACTTCTGTTGGTAGAACAGCAGGGAGAAGGGCACATAGAGGATGGACCGGAACTCAGCATTTAAATATTCATCTTCTCTGGTTTAGTCTGGTTTTCAGATTCAGCGTCTTTTGAATAAATATTAAGAATTTTCACCATTCTCTTTTCTTCTGTTCACAGTTGGGTAGATTTCATGTTTTAGGGACTGTAGTAGGAACTGGTAGTAGAACATTGCCTAAATCAGAACAAATCAGTATAAACAGAATTGTCTTTAGAGGGAGGCAGAACATTTTTAGAAAATAAGTGAAACATAATGCGTGATGATGAGTATAATGAGAATATGCAGGAAAGGGGACAGTAAATGTCAGGAGGAGATAGATATGGGTGTGTGTGTGTGTGTGTGTAGAATAGAAGAACTAGGGTGTTGCCAGAGGTGTGGGGGTGAGAGGACTCACCAGAGACAGAGTGGGGAACAACAGGCGGATCCACTGAAATACACTGCTAAGGCAAGCAAGATGGGAGAGGTCTACTGTGACGTATGTGGATTAGCTCCTGGCCAGGATCAAACTCAAATTCAGGCCATAGAATTGAAAGCGCTGAGACCTAACCCCTAGGCCACCAGGGAGACCCTGCGTTTGCCATTTTAAGGGGTGTTCATGGACTCATTTATTGTGACTTGAAGCATAAGGGGTGAACTATATGGATTTGAAGGGAAGAATATTCCAGCTGGAAGAGAATATGAAGTGCAAAGCACCTGGGGCAGGAGTATGAAGGATTGGAATAGTAACCTATGCTGGAACTTCACTGGCTCTGGGACAGTGTCCCTCATTGTGTGTGTCACTGCTAGCACCTGCTACTGGATTTCATGGCTGATAGAATCTCTTGGCCTTTTGAGAGGCTCCATTGACTGAGCTTTCACATCAGTCAAATATTCCATCTGTTTCCTAGATTTAGGTTGTTCACATCCACTCCAGCTGTTTTCTACATAAGGGTATATCTTTGGCAGATGGAAATGTGGGAATTTAAACTACACATTTGTAAATGGTCCATAGATGAAGGAAGAGTTGACAACAGAAATTAGAAAATGTTTTGAATAAATGAAGATATTAAATTAAAAGCAAATTTGTAAAAATTTGTTGGTTTTTTTTTTTTTTTAAGATTTACTTATTTATACATACAAGCTGGGGTACAGGCCAGAGGTGTGGGGCGGCGAGAGGGTTCACCAGAGACAGAGAGGGGAGCAGAACAAGCAGATCAGAAATACACTGCTGAGGGGAGCAGTGGGCGAGGCAGGAGAGGTCTGCCGCACCATGTGGGATTCTCCCCAGCTGGGCATCGGACTCGTATCACGTGCTGCCGACAGCTCCACAACGCAGTGCTCAACCGCTGTGCCACCAGGGAGGCCCAAAGTTTGTTTTCATTGAAAATTAAGTCACAGGGACTAGATTTACTCTCCACATCTGTAAAAAATAGAAAATCAGACAAAATACATAAAACAATTTCAAGATAATGGAAAACAGGCGGGGCAGGGCTGTGATACCTAAGAGAAAATTTTAAAATGAGTAGGACTGCTACAATATTTTATTATACTAAGTACATTATATCACCTTTTCCCTCTGACTTTTTGTTGGTTTGTTCTCACATACCCTTGTTACTTACCCAGAGACTCAAGGAACTTTTCTGAAGACCACCACTTATGCTTGCTCTCTCATCTACTCTCATGCACATTTCTTATTCTCTCCCTCTCTCCTGTTTCCTCCTTTCCGATACTATGCCCTGTAAATTTTAAGAATCTTTTCTCCTATCATCCATACCCCAAATGTGTCTGCTCTCTCCAATTCAGTGATGGTGCCAGGCTCTTGCAGCCTTCTCCCTTCTTGCGTCACAGCCTAGAAACTGCTTGTAGGTAGTATACTAGAATATTGTAGGGATCCTGATCATTTTTAAATTTTCTCTTGGGTATCACAGCCCTATCCTGCCTGTTTTCCAGTATCTTGAAATTGTTTTATATATTTTATCTGATATTCTGGGTTTTACAGATGCAGAGAGTAAATCTAGTCCCTGTGACTCGATTTTGAACGAAAGCAAACTTTTACAAATTTGCTTTTATTGTTTTTGTATGGGATGCTATATGAGTTTGGGGGAACAAAATATATAGTTCTGCTGTTCAAGGAAAAAGTAATAGTTTCTGTTCATTAGAGAAAGTTTTGGTTTTATTTGGATTTTGATTATGATTTTCTTAATGAACTAATAATTATATAAATTTATACTTCATTGAGAGTGATTTTTATATTGAGCTTTACTGTAAAGCTACATATTATATTACTTTCTTTGTTCAAACTCTTATTTCCAGTCCGTGAAAAAAAAAATTATACTTTTTTTATAAATGACCTCTGCATTTCTTTAAGTTATTTTGGGGTATTTTATATCTTGCTTGCATTATACTAAAGTTTTATTCATTTACTTTTGGTATAATATTTATGTTCTATAGTTGACCATGTAGCTAATTTTCATTTCTGTACTATTTTAGATTGCTTTCATAATTTTATTTATGTGAGCTCTGCATATCAACTATGTTAATCTTTCATCTCTCACATAATTTACAAGTGTATTTTGTATTCACTTTATCTCAGATGAAAACAAATTTTTTATGTATGTCTTCTTTTTTTATTTGCTTAGAATTCTTTCCTCCCAGCACAATTATAAAAATACTCATTTTTTTTCCCAGTACAAATTCAGTTTTTTTCCCCCCCAAAGAGCTAGCCAGGCTCTTGCATTCCTTTTTTTTGTTTTCTATCAAATCACCTTTTATTTCACTAATTTCTTTTTTTATATTAAAATATGTAAATCTTAAAAAGCTTTTTATATCTATTGTCTGATGTCACTCCCAAAGTAGTAAAATAATATAATTTTATAAAATATTCCACAATTGTGACTTCATTCTTTCTTAGGTGTTTGCACTTTAATTCAGCTTTTATTGATAGATTTCCAAATTTGAGGTTAGGTAGTATCTTTTATATACTCAATTTTAGAGACTAATTAATGGCAGAAATACAAAAGATTTTCACACAGAGCTGTATTGACATCAGATATATCTGGGCAAGTGAGAGGAAAGATTTTTCTAAATCTTATCTAAATCAGGGATAGGGTAAGAATTTCTTGGTTAACATCTGGGTCTTTTTTGATTGTTCTTTTTTTTCCAATATTAATATATTTATAACCTTTGCTAAAGAAACTGTTTTTCTGTTTTTATAGTTTTGGTAAGCAGTTTGGAGGAAAAAGAGGATGTGATTGTCTTGTATTAGAGCCTTCAGAAATGATTGTGGTAAGAATGCTGAATTGTTTTTTGATATGCTTCGGTTTCAAATTTAAATGTGGTAGGCTTTTAAACACTCAAGGAGGTTCCATTACTGTAACTTTCAGATAATTAAGTAACGTCAGAACCACATACCAATTTTATATACTCTGGTTTTTTTCTGATCCTTGAGAGAATTTGAAACATGAACTTTCACTTTGATCAGAATATTGAAATAGAGACTTTATGGTGGGAAAGTGATGGTGACTACACCTGAGGGGAGAAATCTTATATTGCGGAAAAACAAACGAGGATGTAAAGTAATGATAGGTCATTAATAAAAAAATAACGATTTTAAAAGGGAACCCTGATTTTCCTAGCATGTCATCTTTTCCGATTCACTTTAGTCAATAATCTTTGAATATTCATACTCCTTGGGAAAGATAAAGAATAAAAGACACAATTTTGTTCATGTAAGAAATAGATTATATCTTTACATTTTTACTTTGGATATATTTAAGGAATAATTCTTTATTTTTACTTTTACATCAGCCTACCACAAATAACTTTAGAAAAATCTGAGCCTTTTTGTTTAGCATTAGAAGGAACGAGAATAGAGTTCCCTTTTTACCTTGTTCTAACATGACTTCACTAGACTGAATGGATTCTTTGTCCTCCTGGCATCTCATGTAGATAATCATGATTTGACTTAAGCTATTGAAAAGTGAATTTGAATTCTTAATAAAGCATTTTAATATCAGGGTCTAAAATTAAACCATTTGATGGTTCTGTTGTCAGATTGACTTCTTCAAATAGTGTTGTGTTCTCTTCCCCTAACTGGATACATCTACATTCTCAAGAACTTAGTGTCTTAAATTTTATACAAATTACTGAATTTTAAATTCCTAAAAGGCAAAGATTACATCTTATTTATTTTGTATTTCCTAATACAGTGCAGACTGCTGTTTCTAAAGTAAGTAATGAAAGTTGCTAGAGTTCATGTTTTTTCATGGCTTGGACTATGTATGGTTTTATGTTTATTTCCTTTAGGTGTTGATGTGCAGGGCATATTTATTAAGGTCTCTGAATTCCCTCATTTAAATAAGCGTATTGAAGGACATGGCAAGAAAACTACCAAAGGCAGTACTGGTTTTCTCATTTATTTGTCAGTTGATGTATTTTGGAGTTCTCATTTTTTCCAGGGAAAGAGTAGTACTTTTATTGTGGTGTTGTCATATATGATGCTTTTTGTTTTGTCTTGTCGTGGCAAAATCACTTATAACAAAATTGACCGTAACCACTTTTAAAAGTACATTCAGTGTGCTAATAATTAATTTTCCCTTTAATTTAAAGGTACAATTGATACTTTCTGGCTCTCAAATCTGGAGTTAGCCTTTTACCTAAGGAAACAGGCTTATTTTTAGTAAAGATTAGTATTTAGAAACCCAAGAACTGGCTGCCAGTTGTTTTGTTGCTCCTGGTGCCTCATTGTTTGTAGGACCTCTCAGTGAACAAAGCTAGAAACTATGTTGAGTGTATCTATGCACACACAGTTATATGTATGTACAAGTCTACATTTTTTTCTTTATAGTTTTTTAAGCCCATATTCAGAAAGTAGTATATCTTCTTTTTTTTAGTACTATTTGCCCCCTTCAGTAGTAAACTTAGCAGTGTTGCTGGATGGTGAGTTTACCAAAAAGCTTAATGAAAACCTCTTAGAATCAGACTTGACAAAAGACTGAATTCCCTTGAAATGGGCATTAATGTCCAGTGAGCTCACCAGTATTATGTCCATCAGTAGGTTCTTTTAAATACACCGTATGACAGGACTTGGGATCACAGCTAGAAGAAAATATTTTGAAAAATAATTTAAAAATTTTACATGTGACTGTTCTCTGGCTCACGGTCTGTTTTATTCAGTTTGCTTATACCCCATCCTCTGTGAACATCCCTCCTCTATTGTTCAGTCTTCTCTAGAGCAACAGAACCAGTGGGATGTGTATATGTACAAATTGGTTTGTTACTACAGTTTTGGAAAGCCTGCAACTCCAAAATCTGTAGGGTAGGTTGGCGAGCTGTACACCCAGGAGAGCTGATGTTCTGCTTCTAAAGCAAAGGTTGGTGGTGAGCTAAACCCAGCCAAGTAGATCTGAAGAAGGAAGCTAGCAAATGTACCTAACATCATCCTGCACTTCCGGAAAGACTGACTCTACACTTACTTGAAATTAAGTGTGTGTGCACGCGTGTGCATGCACAAGAAAGAACAGGTACTGAAAGAAAGTTATTTCAAATTATAAGTAATTTGCAGAAATAGTCTTTTAAATATGTAGCTTTGGGATTAAGACAAAAGGTAAAAAACCTTTTAGGTACTGGAGAAGAAAAGAAACAAGTGGGGGAAAGTTTAGGTTCCAGCAAGACAAAGTGAACACAAAATAAAGGTCTTACAACCTGTCTCTTCACCAGCAAGACAAGAAAAAGTACCTAAAATATCTGGATTTGAAAGTACTTGACAGAAGAGGATGCTGTTAACATAGGAATCTTGTAAAACACATTCTGATACCGGAAAGAAAGTTAAAGAAAGCTAGATTGACAAATCTCTCTCTCTCTCTCTCTCTCTCTCTCTCTCTCTCTCTCTCTCTCTCTCTCTCTCTCTCTCTCTCTCTCTCTCTCTCTCTCTCTCTCTGTGTGTGTGTGTGTGTGTATATATATATATATATATATATATATATATATAGGTATTATAGAAGTAAAAGAAAATGAGATTCAGTACATACGAGGTGAGGAAAGTCCTCTTTACACACACACCCCCAACCACACAGATAACTGGCTGAACTCCATATTTAAATATATGCAGTTAGCAATTTAGGATATTTTAAAAATGTGAAATAAGAAATTCAGAAACCAAGAAAATGGACAAAAAAATAAATGTAAAGAATGGAAATCAAGTGGAAAACAAAGGGAAAAAAATTTTTTGGAAACAATTATAAGGTGCCCCCAGGGCCAGTAGACTCATATGAAAATTTATTAAGGTTCATTGACGAAAGACAAAGAAATAACCAGGTTGAGTGAAAATAATACCAAAGAATGAAGCAAAACTTGTCATAGATAAGTATAATATACTTGAGTATTGCTAAGAAAGCAGATTTTAAATTGCCTCACCACAAAAATGAACTGGTAATTATGTATGGTGATTACAGTGTTAGCTAAAACCATGGTGGTAATCCTTTTGCAATATAAAAATATCAAATCATTACATTTTAAACCTCATATAATCAGTTATATGTGAAAGTTGAAGAAAAGGAAGAGAATAATATTCCTAATTTTAGAGTATCAAGGAAAGTAAATTAGTGGAAAAGAACTGATATTTAAAGTTTTATTCACGGAAAATTCTCCAGAAATTGAAAAAGGTTTGCATCTGCACACTGAAAAGAATCCACTGAATAATGGAGAAATTAGCCTACAATAATCATTTCCAAGACATTTCCTACTAAAGCTATTAGATTTCAAAGATAAAAATCTTCATTGTTTCCAGGAAAATACATCTCTTAATTTCTAGCACAAAATAATTGTACTGGTTTGGACATTTTAAATCCCATTGAGGCAACCAAAGTAAAGCAACAGTGAAGTAATATTTTTTTTAAAACTATGATAAACCAAAGATTTTTTTTATTCAGCTACTATCTTTCAGATATCAAGGTTATAGAAAAGACTTTTCACATAAAAGAACTCAGGGAATTATGTATTCATGAGCTATACTTAAGGAACCTACTAGAGGATGTTTTATACAACTGAAGGGGGACTAGTTCAAAAAATACACAAAAGAAGCAGTTATGAGTATTTAAAATATATACATGTATTGCTAAGACTAAAACAAAAGTGGGGAAAGATTAAATTTAAAAAGAGGAAAACTGGAGAAAATAAGATTGTATAAACAATGGATGAGAGTTAAAATACTGATTAAAAACTGCTAAGCTAGAGAGTATACATCTGATTTACTTATTTGATGTACAGACTTTGTTTATTTGATGTATGCTGGCAGAAGGCATGAGAATCTTAGGTCAGAGACAAAGAACTTTATTACTCATGGTGTAGCAAGCAGCATAATTAGCATATTTCTGTAGGTTCCCCTTCTTCCCCAAGTCCTGTGAGATGATGCTCTGTGGCCCATGTATATACCACACACAGTTAATGATTTGCATTGCAGCTAAGAAGTCCTGAGTTGAGTAATACACAGTTTTATGGTACATAATTCTGCTTTTTTTTCTGATGGGAAACATTATCTCATCCTTTAGCGATTACTCCCTGCAAACTCAATGCTGAGAAATGACCCAATTAATGAATTGTTAGGACATTATTCTTGACAAACCCAGCAAACTGAATAAAAGTGCAAGCAGCCCAACAGATAATAATAGATTAATAAGAAAACAGTTGGATGGTAACAACTTTCTTAAAGAGTATAGAGAAATTAAAGCCCTTTTATTTTGCAGCTGGAACTGTAACATGGTGCAGCTACTTTGGAAAATAGTTTGACAGTTCCTCAAGCAGTTAAAAATAGAATTAACACAAGACCCATCAGTTCCAGTCCTAAGTATATACCAAGAGAAATAAAAATTTAATAAAATGTGTTTATGTAAAATTCTGTACACCAGTATTCATGGCATTACTCAAAATAACTAAAAAATGGAAATAAGCCAAATATATATCAACTTGGTAAATGACTAAACAAAATGTTAAATGTCCATATTATGCAATATTCTGCAATAAGAAGGAATTGGGTATTAAAAGCTTTAAATGACAAAGCCAAACACAAAAAGGAATGTATCTTATCTTATATGAAAAATCCAGAGTAGGGTAATACATAGAGGCAGGTATTTGCTAATGGATATGGAATTTATTTTGGGGTGATGAAAATATTCTAAAACTAGATAATGGCACCCCAGTTTTGTGACTATATCAAGAACCTTTGAATTGTATATTTTGAAAAGTGTCTTTTAAGGTCCATGAATTATGTAAAACTATATGATAGAAAAGAAAATTCAGGAGAAAAATGGCATTTTTTAAAAAGAGGTTTTTACTTTGTGAGATAACATTGGTTTACAACTCTATATGATTTAGGGGAATAGAAACCCTACAGTAAATATTAAATACTTTTTGCAAGCATTTAGGAAAGTACTGATATAAAGTACTGATATAAATAAAGCCCACCAGTATCAAAGCTACTGGCTAAGAGAGCTGATAATATACCTTTAGGCAAGGAAAAAATACAGTTTGCAAAAGAAAATATAAAATTGGCATTCTTAGAAATTTTTTTATATGATCTGCATGTAGAAAATTGAAAAATAACTCCACAAAAACTTTTAATAGTGATTGCAGTAGAGTCTCTGGATACTCATATCTACAGAAATTAGGCATTGCTTTTTTGTTCTTTAAAGATTTATTTATTTACACATACAAGCTGGGGTATAGGCCAGAGACGTGGGGCGGTGAGAGGGTTCACCAGAGACAGAGTGGGGAGCAGAACAGGCAGATCAGAAATACACTGCTGAGGGGAGCAGCGGGCGAGGCAGGAGAGGTCTGCCACATCATGTGGGATTCTCCCCGGCTGGGTATCGAACTCGCTGCCGACAGCCCCACAGCGCAGCGCTCAGCCGCTGCACCACCAAGGCGGCCTGAAATGACGCATTTCTGTACATACATTTGTTACTATGAACAACAAATTAGAAAGATGCCGTTTAGTAAATACGCATTTATAAACGTTAAGAAATACCCATATAGGACCTCCCTGGTGGTGCAGAGGTTGCGCGCTGCGCTGTGGAGCTGTCAGCAGCGAGTTCGACTCCCAGCCAGGGAGAATCCCACATGGTGCAGCAGACCTCTCCTGCCTCGCCCGTTGCTCCCCTCAGCAGTGTATTTCTGATATGCCTGTTCTGATATGCTCCCCACTCTGTCTCTGGTGAACCCGCCCCATGCCTCTGGCCTGTACCCCAGCTTGTATGCATAAATAAATCTTTTTTTTAAAAAAAGAACTATCCATATAAAATCTAACAAAGGTTGTAGGAGACCATTCCACAGGAAAATACAAAAAAAATGTTGACATCTTTAGAACTTGATCTGCAAAATTCATACAAATTTTTGTGCAATTTGCATCAAAATCCCAGCATGGGGATCAAGAAATTGGCTTGTTAACATGTATATGTTAAAGCAGCTACGTTGAGAGAACTTCAGCATAAACTTAACGAATTGCAAAGATATGACCAAAAACCCAGGAATTTAAACTTCAACAGAAAGAATAGATACCGTGATTAAAAATACGATCTTCCCTCAGAAAAATGAAGCAAATTAAATATATGTTAAACTGTCAGTATAATTCTATTGAGAATTATTTTTTGATGACTTTTTTTTAAGATTTATTTATTTATGCATACAAGCTGGGGTACAGGCCAGAGGCGTGGGTCGGCGAGAGGGTTCACCAGAGACAGAGTGGGGAGCAGCACAGGCAGATCAGAAATACACTGCTGAGGGGAGCAGCAGGCGAGGCAGGAGAGGTCTGCCGCGCCGTGTGGGAATCTCCCCAGCCAGGCATCGAACTTGCGTGGCTGCTGCTGACAGCTCCACAGCGCAGCACTTAACCTCTGCGCCACCAGGGAGGCCCCTTTGATGACTTTTTTAATTGGGATAAAATTAGTTTATAACAGGTTTCAGATGTACATCTCTGTAATTTGACATCTTTGTGCATTACGTCAATATTGCTGTGAAAGTTTTGTTACCGTCTACCATACAATTGACCCCTTTTAGCCTAATGTAACCATCTCCCTTCCTCCTTTTCTTCTGGTACCCACCACTTTATTCTTTTTATTTATTTATTTATTTATTTATTTATTTATTTATTTATTTATTTATTCATTTTTTAATCATGGGAACATTTGCGTTTTGTGTGAGGGGCATGCACCCTTTAAAGTTTTCTTTAATGAAGGTATTTTGTTGTTAGCAGATATATTTTCTTTCACTTGAAATATCTTTATTTTGCATCATTAAGATTGTTTTGCCTTGAACACACATTGTTTTTTGAGAAGACGGTTGTTAATCTGATTGTCCTTTTTTGTAGTTGATCTACATTTTCCTTTGGTTCCATTAAAAATCTTACGTTTGGGCCTCCCTGGTGGCGCAGTGGTTGAGCGCTGCTCTGTGGAGCTGTCGGCAGCAGCGATGCGTGTTCGACGCGCAACTGGGGAGAATCCCGCATGGTGTGGCGGACCTCTCCTGCCTCCCCACTGCTCCCCTCAGCAGTGTATTTCTGATCTGCCTGTTCTGCTCCCCACTCTGTCTCTGGTGAATGCTCTTGCCGCCCCATGCCTCTGGCCTGTACCCTAGCTTGTATAAATAAATTAAAAAAAAAAAATCTTACGTTTAGCTGTTCTGTGTAATTTTGTAGTTGTAGTTTTTAAATATTCTGTCTTGGATTTGTTGGAGTATTTTGTGCTTTTCTTTTTTTCTAATGGAAGTTATCCATTGTTTTCTCTTTGGTCTTACTTTGTTCCTTTACTTTTGTATTTTATTTAGGTATATGTTAAATCCTTTCAACCTGTCCTTCATATCTTAAATTTTTTTCCCTTGTTTTTCATCTCACTGTTTTGTTTTTTAGCTTTATCTTCCAAGTCACAAATTCTTTTTTTTAGTTACACCTTAATTCCCTCATTGTTTTTTTTATTATTTTTCCCTTTCTAATTCAGTTTTGGTGATGTGTGTTGAAAGGTATCACTTGCAGGAGGACTATAAGAGAGCCAAACAGAGATCAGAAGGAGAAAACAGCACACAAAACAAACAAAAGCAAAAACTAGCAGGCAACCACAAATAAAAGTCATTCTACAGGGGAGGGGGAGGAAGAGAGACCAAAATAGGGGAGAAAAGAGCACAAGGGACTATGGTGATGGTTCACTGGTGAATTGGTGGTGGGAAACCTATGGGGATACACAATAATGTAAAGTATATAAATTAAATTTTAAAAAATACAGTAAAAAACCAAAAAAGTCATTGACTCTTGATTGTATTAAATCTACTGATGTATCTAATTTTATTTTCTATTTTTCTTTTCTGAAATTCTCCATTACAGTTCCATTTTTTCACTGAGCTGTTACCATTATTAATCATATTTGTTTTAAATTCTCTAATCTAGCATCTAATCATCTCTAATTCTCATAAATTGTCCTCTTAATTGCTTTGTTTCTTGGCAATAGATTTTTGTTTTTACTACCATTTTCATGTGAATCGACATTTTGAATTAATCTGGATAATGGTAGTAGGTGAATAAACACAGGGGGATAGATAATATTGAGACTTGGAGGTGAACGCAGTATCTGTCTGCTAGAGTTAAGCAAGGTTTGTATTGTTTTTTTGTTGTTAAGGTCACCTTCAGTGCACCGGTGGTGTCAAACTATTGGGTAGTTGGAAAAGTCATGACGTATTTTTTCTGTTTTTCAAGCAAAAATGCATCCTGACTTTTCCAGTGACCCAGTTATTCCTTCAGTGCTGCTTTGTGCTTAGCTTTGATCTAGTGTGTTGGCAGATTTTTCTAAGTGTTCTTCACCCAGTTTCTTTTTTAAAAAAAATTATTTATGCATACAAGCTGGGGTACTGGCCAGAGGCATGGGGAGGAGAGAGGGTTCACCAGAGACAGAGTGGGGAGCAGAACAGGCAGATCAGTGGAAATACACTGCTGAGTGGAGCTGCGAGCACGGCAGGAGAGGTCTGCCGCCCCATGTGGGAATCTCCCCCGCCGGGCGTCACTGCTGCCCACCACTCCACAGCACAGTGCTTAACACTGCGCCACCATGGAGGCCCCTTCACCCTGAGTTTTATGCCTTCTGTGCTCTTATGTTTTGGACAGGATATCACTCTCGGTTCTCTTCCCTCTTCAAACATAGACTGCTGTTGCTTCTTACTCACCGGCTGCTAATCTGGTTGAGGGAGTAGGATACTAGGGGAAGATATTTTTGTTGTGGGCCTGGTCACTCCTCACCTGCTTTGCTTGGTTGCTATTTATAACACTGGTCAACAGTGAGTGAGATTGTTACTGACTTAAAAATGCCCTAATCTGCAGTATCTTGGTGTGCTGAACATGAATATAACCTTGAAAAATTTTTATTAGCTCTCGTTTTGAAAATATTTCATGTAATTCATTTTATGTGTTTCACCATGTAAATTTATCCAGTAGGACTGCAACAACATCCTAAATCAGCCTAGACCGATGTAATATTGCATCGCATTGCGTAATACCATCATGCACACGTCATCCAGAGTTGACTGCATCATTTTCTGATGCAATGCAATACTGCTGCCAGGCGGCTGCTGAAGTAAGCTGATGTCAGCAGTGCACTATTTAAAGCCCTGTCAGAAAGGTTGCACATTAAAAAGATTTCAGACTTTGTGCAAGACAGTTGAAGCTACTTTTACATAGAACTGTTATTTTATCCATTTAGGCACAATACAGAACACTCATGCCTCGAAAGTGCATTAATAGCGTGGACAATTTCTGTTCTATTTGTGGGGAAGTGACATTTGCCAACCACAAGAAAAGCATCACTTCTCAAATGAAGAAGGCTTATCATCTTTACTTCAGATGCAAGGTTGGTGACCAAACCAAGCCTTGGGCCCGCATATATGCTGTGCTACATGTACAACACAGCTTTCACAGTGGTTAAATGGTAAAAGGCCATCAATGCCGTTTGCAGTCCCCATGGTATGGAGAGAGCCAAGCAACCACATAAAAGACTGCTACTTCTGCTTGGTTGTTCCTCTTTCCGGCGGAACAACAAAGCCAAAGAAGTCAAGAATACTCTACCCAAACTGTCCATCTGCATTGAGACCAGTTCCACATGGTGAGGGACTTCCTATTCCAGAACCTCCAGCAGAATATTCTTTCATTCGTCTGATGAGGACAGGGTGAGCTGACCCATTCTTCTCCTGTTCCATCAGCATGCAGCGATCCAGATTTTCACCGTGGTGCATCATTAACCCCACACAGACTAACACAGGAAGAACTGAATGACCTGGTTTGTGATTTGGACTTAGCGAAGAACAAAGCAGAATTGCTAGGATCAAGACTCCAACAATGGAATCTTGTAGAAGAAGATGTCACAAAGATGTCTATCGAAAGCGCCAATAGCAGTTGGAGCCTTTCTTCAGAAAGCAGAGAACTCTGGTATTCTGTTCCGATATTGAGGGCCTCATGAATGCCTTAGAAATCACTCACGACCCACAAGAATGGAGACTATTTGTAGACTCTTTGAAACTGAGTCTTAAGGCTGTGCTTTTGCACAATAGAAACCGTCTTCCTCTATTCCAGTAATGTACGCTGTCCACATGAAAGGGACATATGATAACTTAAAGCAGCTACTGAATTCCATTGAGTATAACAATACAGCTGGCACATCTGTGGTGATTTGAAGCTAGTTGCCCTTTTAATGGGACTGCAGCAGGGATATATAAAATACATGTGTTTCTTCTGTGAGTGGGATAGCCGAGCAAGTGAATAGCACTACTTGCAGAAGGAAGGGACTCGCAGACAAAACGTAGCAGTTGTAGAGAAGAATATCCAGCACCCAGCTCTGGTCGAGGCTCACAAAATCCTGCTACCACCCCTTCACATCACACTAGGTTTGATGAAGAATTTCGTGAAAGCCATGGATCGGACCTCGCCAGCTTTTCTATACCTGAATGAAAAATTTCATCAACTCGGCGAAGCTACGATTAAAGAGGGAGTTTTTTTGGGTCCTCAGCTTTGAGAGCTCTTCAAAGATGACCGGTTCAACAACTTGCTGCAGGGTGATGCGAAACCAGCATGGAATGCTTTTCGCCTAGTGTCTACAAACTTTCCTGGGAATGTTAGGGCAGAAAACTACAAGGAACTAGTAGAAGACATGCTGATGCAGTATCAGAACCTTGGCTGCAGTATGTCTCTAAAGATCCACTTCCTTCGTTCCCATCTGGAATTCTTCCCTGAAAACTGTGGTATGGTTAATGATGACCATGGCGAATGTTTTCATCAAGATATCGCATCAATGGAACAAAGATACCAGGGAAAATGGTCCACTGCAATGCTGGCTGACTACTGCTGGACACTCCCCAGAGATGCTCCTGAACAGCTGTACAAGAGACAAGCAAAGAAATTGAAGAAGTAGTCTATGACTTGATTTTTTATAGGTCGTAACCGTAGGCCTATTAGTATTGGCATGCATCTTGTGATGTAAATATCAATTTATTGCAGATTACAAAAAAAACTAGAGCCAAAATTAGAATTTGACTGCCATATTTGTGTTGAGCACATACAAACTGGTAGGAAATGACTAATTTTATTTCAGTAACATGACTTTAGTAAAAATTTGTTGACTGGTGTAATCTGTGGTTCATTTTCAGTATATTTTTTTGCTTAAAAGTTTTTTTAATTTTCTCTTTTACTGTTAACTTTGTTTTCTGATACAGTCAATATATAAGAGTATTCACAAGATGATTCTGTTCTGTAAGTTATTGCTGGTCATCTCACTTTGGTGATTGTTTTTGTTAGTTGACTGTTTCTCTTTCTACTCCCCCCCCCTTTCCTTTCTATTTTTTTTAATGTTGGTTCATGATTTCCTATGTTCTGAACTCTAGTTATGGGATTTCTTTGTAGTTTGGATTGAAGTTGTATTCTTGCAAAGAGTTTTCTGCAAGTTGCTAATGTACATTATCAGTCTTGTTGAAATTTACTAATGTGCAATTGGTATTATGAATTCAAACTATAGACCCGCCCAAGGGATGGCTTATTTTTGAATTCTCAGGGGAAAGATTCTTGGTTTGGTTTCTTTCTCTCCATTCTTTTTTCAGTGCTAAGCAAGTTTTCTTCCTGTTCACATCTGTAAAGTGGACTTAACACCTTGCTCATCTCCTACAGTGAGGGAATAGTGTGAATAAATCTCCTGTTGGAGTCACCACTTTTGGCATATTCTCTATTTTATATTCTCTCTCGTTCCCTCTCTCCCTAAACTATCAAAGTGGAAGGACTGGTCTCTGCAATTGAGAAATCCTTTGATAAACCAGGGAACTTGTTGGTAGCCTACTTCCTAATAACCTTGCTTTCATTTCATTTTTTGGGTTCCTTTTGTGCCGTTTCAGTTTGTGTTGTCAAAAGTTTTATCAAAATTTTTTTAATCTCACGTTTCAGTTGTATTCAGAAGGAGCTTTGTTGGGGGTACTTAACCCTTTATACATTGTTTGAAATTTTTTTTTTAATTTGGTACCTTTTCCAAAATTTTGAAGCTTAAAAACTCCTATTCTTCAATTTACTTTTATTTCTACTTTGAAAAGATTTTGTTGCTTAAATTTCTACCTTTCTTCAATAAATTATACATACTAAAAGATCTAAGAATCATGTAAATTAGATTTCTACTTAAAGTAGATGATCTAGTTCATTCCTGGGAAAGGGTGGTAAGAAGGAGATACATTTTAGTCACATGTGAATTTTAAATTCTTCCTTATCCTGGGCAATTACTTAAGTTTTATGAGTTTCTATACTATCTGTTAAGGCAGAAGGAACAGCTATGTAACAGTGTCAAAGTGAGCCTTGAATGATTTAACTTAATGTTTCCAGTACTTGGCCTGGTATAATGATTCAGTAAATACCTTGGTTTCTCTCCTCATTTTTCAGAAAAGCAAGTTGCATCTCTAAAAAGTACCATGTATTTCCTACCTACACAAAGTTCTATAGTTGTTGAACTGGAAATCAGTCACCTGTTTCTTTTGAATTTTACCTTTCAAAAGAGTAATATTCAGTAACTTACTCAGCTTATCTGTATATTTTTTGAGTACCTTGTACTTATTGCCAACGACTTAAATATTTAGGGAGAAAAAGAGGATTTAATGTAACACTCATTTTGGCAGATTTCTTGAATCTTAAGTAAACAAAGATAAATATAATACAGTTCCTGTCTTAGGTAGCTTGTTAGTGAGGTAGGGTTATCCGATAAGGATGGCAATATGCTTGGTGTTAGAGAAAGAGTAGATCTGTGTGGCACAGAGGAGGGATTTGAAGTAGGTACTGGAGTTTGTATAGGATACCAAGATGTTTGAAAAGAGGGATTGTACTTTTAGGTAGAAATAACAGCAGCATATACCAAGGCCTGAAGGTAGGAGGGAGGAGTATGTCTTGTTTATGAAAACTGTAGGTTTTCTGTACAAAATATACCAGTTTCAGTTGGTGGAGTGGACTGTCTCCTGAGGGAGGTGGCAATTAAATGTGTCTTAAATGATTGGTAGTATTTCAGCAGGTAAAGATAGAACGGTGGGATATCACAAATCAAGGAAATAACTTCAGTATTGTTACTTAGCAGAATGTTATTTAAATACATGTAGGAACACATGAGTAGTCACACTGACTTGGCCACCATTTACCCTTGAGCTCTAACACCTAAAACAACAGCTTAGACATCAACTCTTGAAATCATTAAGAAATTTTGCATAGTTCTTTAGCACTTTTATGTGAGAGGGCTTTTCATGGGTGGGGAGGTTAAAGAATAGTTTTTCTATGTTTATGCATAAAAGATACAATAATAAAAATATTTGGTAATAAAGCATTTGTGACTTTGAATAGCAAAGTTTCTAGTGATAGTTTGAAATTTGATAGCCATCAAAGTTCCATTATAACATTTTGAATGCAGACTTGGTATAATGATGCTCTACTTCGGTCATTTGGGGAGCAATGTGTCTGAAGTGGCATTTTCATTTATTGCTATAATTTAGCTTTGAGGTTTTTAAGATTTGAATAAGAGGTGGTGGTAATAGGGTTGAAAGAAGAGACATTGTAAGACGGATTTATAAAAAATAATAATTGTCAAATTCTGACAGTCTTTGCAAATAAGGTTTGGAAAACAAGGAGTTGAGACTGTTGATGAAATATATTTGGGTGACTAGGATATTCTTGATACTACCAAGAGGAGGTGTAAGCGGGAAAAGTAGTTGTGAAGGAAAACAATTTATCACTTGTTGTTTGTTTTGTATTAGGTTCAGTACAACAGTACAAGTGTACTTTAGAAAACCAAATTGCCTTTGTAAAAATAACTGTTTTTTAAAGATTTATTTATTTTTTTATACAAGCAGGAGTACAGGCCAGAGGCGTGGGGCAGCGAGAGGGTTCACCAGAGACAGAGTGGGGAGCAGAACAGGCAGATTGACTGAAATACACTGCTGAGGGGAGCAGCAGGCGAGACAGGAGAGGTCTGCCGCATCATGTGGGAATCTCCCTGGCCGGGCATTGAACTCGCATTGCCACTGCCGACAGCTCCACACTGCAGTGCTTAACCACTATGCCACCAGGGAGGCCCTGTAAAAATAACTTTAAATTATGGTTTAAATCAATAACTAACCGGCTAATCAATCAATCAATCAATAACCGGCTTATATCAATAACTAAGTTTTGGAGACAGATTTAAACTCCAAATTGCTTTTGTAAGAGGGAGAAGTTACTAATCTCTGTCAATTTCACTTTGTTCATCTATGAACTAGAGATACTAATATCTGCTTCCGAGCTGTTAGGTGAACTATAGAGTATAATATATATGCAAAATAATCTGTTGTTGTTAAGTCCTCAATAAATGTTAGTTTTCCTGTCTTTGTTACTGTTGGCTGTTGTCATACATTCAGATGGACCCCAAAGAATAATGCATGAAGCGTTTTGTTTTACTGTTTAGCAGTTCACTGATATCATAACTGATTTTGTATTAACTAAAATATATCTATAATTAGGCATTTTGTAATGAGACTATGATATTGTAATTGTTGAATGTGTGGGTGTAGACAGTCTTCATTTCTGGTAAGTGACTTTACTTAGAGGGTATGTGTTTATGTGAACAAGAGAATCTGTTTCCTGGAAGGAAACTGGTCTTCAGATCTTTAAAATAACATACCGTTAGCTTTTTTAACTCATGTGTATTGTCTTATACACAGTTTTTTTAAGGCAGTTTTTTGTAAGAAGTAAATGAAGCCTTATGCACCTGTTAAGACTCCATAAACTGTCAATGGAAAAATTGTGTATTTAATCAGTAATGTGAACATGTGTTTCAGGTAGAGAATGCCAAAGATAATGAAGACAGTATTCTGCAAAGAGAAATTCCTGCCAGACAGTCTCGGCGAAGGTTTCGAAAAATTAACTATAAAGGAGAGCGCCAAACCATTACTGATGATGTGGACATAAACAACTATTTTTCTGTGAGTATATTTTAGGAACATTTCATGGAGCTCATCTATAATATCTTTAATTCACATGTATTTTAATATATACACATATATATAGTTTAAGATTTATTTATTATGCATACAAGCTGGGATACAGGCCAGAGGCGTGGGGCGGCGAGAGGGTTCACCAGAGACAAAGTGGGGAGCAGAACAGGCAGATCGACGGAAACACACTGCTGAGGGGAGCAGCGGGCAAGGGAGGAGAGGTCTGCCGCGCCATGTGGCAATCTCCTTGGCCGGGCTTCGAACTCGGGTTGCTGCTACCTACAGCTCCACAGCGCAGCACTTAACCGCTGCGCCACCAGGGAGGCCCTATCCCCCTTTCTTTAAATAGTGGCTTTTTATCTTTGTGGTTATGTATGTCTCATATCTTGGTTTCTCTAGGAAAACTTGCAAAAAGTAAATTATGAAATTTAAATTTCTTCAGTTAGACTATTTGGTACTCCTTAGAGCTAGAGTGCATATTTTGTATTTTTAGTACTTTCTTATTCTAGCCTCAGCTATATTGCATTCATTTCAACACGTTTTTTGGTGTCATGTCATGAAACTGAGACAGATTCCATATTTTGTCCTGGTAGCTGGAACTTGTGTTCATGAGTCATTTACTTTTAATTCTCATGTGAGCTGAGATTATCCTTTAGGGCTATACTGGTTTTCTGAGTAGAACAGAAAGAAAAGTAGCTTGGGATTTTGTCCATTTGATGATTCTAAGTGTGACATTTTTACATATAAAAGCTTGTATAACTTTAGGTGGTTGTTCTGCTAAGTGCTCTGAGGAACTGGGTGGGTCATAGGAATTGGAGAATTAAGTTAATTCATCTGATTTAGACAAAACTGATTTATTAACTGTGAGACTGGATAAGAACAGTATTTTTGTTCATGTTTCTTGCATTTGCTATTTCTTGAAGTAATAAGATTTTTTTTCCTAAAAGGTATATTGCGGGCAACTTAGAAAAGTACTACCGGTACTATGAGGTTTTCACTTTAACCACTGTCACCAGTTATCTAAAACTTAGGCATTTGGCCAAATTTTTAATAGTACGTACTGACAATTGGTCTGGGTAATGATGCTATATAGCAAAATTCCTTTTAATATTTGAGAAGGTATGCAGTTGAGAATTAGTATTATGGCTACTATAGAGTCCTTTATTTCATTTGTTCTACTATTAGCAATCAGAAAGATCAGGAGGAATCATTCCTTTAGATAGCAGTGAAAAATTCATCTTGGTTTTTCATTTGCAAACCATCAATTATTTCTTGCTAAGTCAAAATTCTTAATGTGTATAGAATATTTTCTTACTGTTTATCATAATTATTAGTACACAATCATCTGCTCTAAAGTTATTTTCTAAACGAATGCTTAGAACAATTGAAAAAGATATTTGTTACAAAATAGTGATAATAATTATACATTGCTTTATATGAAGATGAGAACCATAATCTTAATGTCATGGTTGTCTAATTTTGAAAAGAGCACTTTCATAACACTTTTGAAACTCCTTTGAGTATTGCTCCTAGAGCTTGGTGCAAATTTAAATATTTCTGAATGTTCTGTGTTTTTTCAGAGCTTTGGTTTTTGAGAAAGGTTTATTTGATATTTAGAAATAGTAAAAATGTGACTGGAAGCAATATCCATTGACTAGGTGCTATATTGTCATTTATAAGAAAAAAATTATATTTGGTCATTCAGTTGACTAAAATGTATTTCTTATATATAGTTCATCTTAATCCATGAACCCCGACTCACAGCTCCCACAACTCTGTGTTGAGAGTGATAAAGATTGTCACTTGTTGTCTTAATGAGGTGACTTTTGGGAAACACCCGAGTGTGTGCTGGTTGGCAATGGGGCCACATGTGGTTAGAACATCGCAACTTTTAGCCTCAACAACTGGTGGGGGAATGGGGCGGGGAGGGAATGGAGAAGTGCTGTTGCTTAGATTGATTGCAGATAGTCAGTGATCATCGTGACTATAATGAAGCCTCTCTAAAAACTCAAAAGGATTAAGATTTGGAAAGCCTCCAGGTGAACTTGTTTGGGGGAGAATGGCACACTCAGAGTGTATCAACTCAGTGTCTGTCTCCTCATAGCTTTCTCTTGAATTCCATCTGCTGTTCCTGAGTTGTCCTTTCATAATAAACCATTTATCTATTAAGTAAAACGTTTCTCTGAGTTCTGTGAACCACCATCAAATTAATTGCACCCAAGAAGGTGGCACTGACGATCTCTGATTTATATAGCTAGTCAGTCAAAAGTACACTTAATTTGGACTTTAAACTGATATACGAAGTCAAGGAAGGGTTCTTGAGAACCTCCAATATGTAGCTAGTGGATCAGAAGCACTTGGGTTTAGGATTGGTATTTGAAGCGGTAGAGGTGGAATAGTCCAGTAGCATTGAACCATGAACCTGTGCAATCTGACTCTTTCTCCAAGCAGGTAGTGTCAGAATCGAATTAAAATCCTGGACACCCAATTTTCTGGGCAGTGGTTGGTGGCGCGCACACGCACACACACCCCACCCCACCCCCATGTTCATTAATCCAGAATGGTAGGATGGTTAATTAAGCCAACTGGAAATAATCTAGCATTTAGGATTCTGTCCTGAATCCTCCTTTCACTAACTATGTGATTGTGCCATTTCATTTAAACCCTTTGCTTAATTTTTGGTTGGTTGGTTGGCTTCTTTACCTCTAAAAATGAGTGTGGTGGTGTCCCATCTGCCTGTCCTATGGGGTGGTTGCTGAAGTTCTTGGAACGTTTGCACACTCATAGTCTAATCAGTCAGTTACATATCTCTATCTGTAGATTCTTCCTCTCAAATGTTTCAAAATTCGTGCCCCCCACTCAGCTTCCCCATGTCATTGTCTTAGTGTTCATTGTTATTCTTTCTAGAACTGTTGTAATAGTATCGTCCACATTCTCCCAACCGTCACTGTAAAAAACAGTATTTTTTTTTTCATTTCAAGAGATTTGGAGAAAAGTTTCTAATTGATGAGTATTGTGTGATCTCTTTATTCAAAGATATCTGCTTAATCACTTTATTCAATTTTAAGGTTTGCTTTTCTCATCTCTCTGGTTTCCCTACTGCTAGTCCTGTTCCCTACATCTTCCCCAACCCCCTCCACCAACTAATCCTCTTACTTTATTTCTGTTAGTCCTAAAAGACTCAAAAAAAATCACTTTTTCAGGTTCTCAAATATTTTCATGGCCTACTGTCATCTGTGAGGAATTGCAGTGAATCTTCATAGTCTACATCAGCTCTGATAGAACTTTATGCAGGGATGAAAGTGTTTTATATCAGTGCTTTACAAATTGGTAGTAAATAATTACATTTACTAGGTCACTTTAAATGTGGCTGTTATGACTAAGGATTTTAATTTTAAGCTTTAATTTTAAATAATTTACATGTAGGTCACCATATGTGATTAGAAGCTACCTTATTGGACAGTACGCATCTGGCATTTGTCTACCTCTCTAGCTTTCTTGCTCTTTTTTTAATGTAAGTTTAAAGTGATCTATATGTATGTGTATGCATATATATGCACACATATATCCATATATATGTATACATACATACATATGTGCATATATATACACATATATATGCTGCAAAATGATTGCCACAGTAAGATTCATTAACATACTGTTCTCATGTAGTTATTGGTGTGTGTACTGTAGAAATCATGTCTTTATATATTTATCATATATACTGTTCTTTTTATTTAGAATGCCCTTTTAGTGTTTACCCTGGCAAAATTCTGATCATTTTCAAGATTCAATTGCTTATCATTCGATGGGAGGACACTGGAATTGCCTTTGGGAAGCCTTAGGTCGACATCTGCATTCCTGTAGTATCCTTGTATATGCTTATGAACATTCACGGAATTGTAATTTTTATTTGAATATCTGCCTTTCCCATTTAAAAATATGTCCTCAGAACACATTGCCTATGAAAGAGAATACAAGTGCCTTTTTTATGTCAGCTTGTTTACGTTCCTGTGTAATATGAGACAAACATTTGCAAAGAATTAAATGAGAACATGAAGTTGACTATTCATATCAATAGGTTCTACATCCAAGGATTCAACATACTATACACAGTATGTATAGTTTGGCTTTTGAGGACTCTCTCTCTACTATGAACATGTACAGACCTTTTTTCCTTGTTCTCATTCCCTCCTTTTCAGTATAACAACCATTTATGTAGAACTTACCTTGTATTAGGTATTATAAGTGACCTAGAGATGATTTTAATTCTTTGGGAGGATGTGTGTAAGTTATATGCAAATATCGTGCCATCTTATATGAAACTTCAACATCAGCAGATGTTGGTATTCCTAAGGGTCCTGGAATTGGATACCAACAGATCAATATATGTGCCAAAGATTCTGCCTCGTGTCTGGTGCCCTGAAAAAAAATTCAACAGCATCAGCAGCTTCTGGGCCTATTGTTATTATAAATGCTTGGAAAACTGCTACAGTTGCTTACAAAATTTTTTGCCTTTTCTATTCTGTACATGGGTATCAAACATTTTTTACTAAAATATCTAAGTATAGTAAAATAACTGGAAATTAGTAACCTAGAGAATTAGAACAAAGGGAGAAAAAAGGTAGGATAAAATAATCCTCTTTGAACTTAGAACCAACAGTCAACCAACTACTGCTATACCTCAGGTTTTTTGTAGCATACACTTGTAATAGTTCACTTAGAACAAGGTGATGTCTTTGTCCTATCTTACAAAATAAAGTGATCACAAAATGTATGTGAAAGACAAGCCGTAAAGCAACTTTACTATATACAATGAGTTAATTGGTGACAGGGTATGTCTGCCCCCAAACTGATGACTGGCTTTGGAATGATGGATTTGAAGACCTTTGTGATGGTAGTTATAGCAAGGCCAATAGTGAAGACCAAGTGTCTGAAAATGTAAGTTGCAAAATAGTCTCCAGGACACGGGAAGAAAATAGTGGAGATTCTATTTATATCATTTTATATTTGAGGGGACTTTTGTATATATTTTATAATGAATGCAAAATATTTTTACTGGTAATACGTGCATTCATTTATAAATAATTTACATATATTAGAAATGTAGCTTACGTACTTTTATTTTTTCAATTTTTATTGATAAATCACAACATAAGTAATTGCTAGATGCTGAAAAAAATACTGGTTACCACAGAGTAATTAGGGGAGGAAGGAGTGGATAGGAGAAGGAAGGGGATAAGTCGTTAACATGGGAGTATTACCCTCCATGGGAGTGGAGGGTAAGTAAAGCATGAGCTTGTATAAAAGGTGTGAAAATGTACCCCCAAAGTTAGATAAGTAAATTACTAACAAATCAAAAAAAATTTTTTTTATATTTTATAAAATTCAGAATTATTTGCACACCATACAAATGGTAAGGGACTGATATCGAAGATCTACAAAGAACTTTAACAACTTAACAAAAACAAAGCAAACAGCTCAGTCAAAAAGTGGAGCAAAGGGCCTCCCTGGTGGCGCAGCTGTTAAGTGCTGCCCTGTGGAGCTGTTGGCAGCGGCGCCCGGCCGGGGAGAGTCCCACATGGTGCGGCAGACCTCTGCTGCCTCGCCCACTGCTCCCCTCAGCAGTGTATTCCTGATCTGCCTGTTCTGCTCCCCGCTCTGTCTCTGGTGAACCCTCTCGCTGCCCCACACCTCTGGCCTGTACCCCAGCTTGTATGTATAAATAAATAAATCTTCCAAAAAAAAAAAAAGTGGAGCAAAGCTAAAAAGACACTTACCAAAGAAAACATGCAAGTAGGGCCTCCCCAGTGGTGCAGCAGTTAGGCCCTGCACTGTGGAGCTGTCAGTAGCAGCGATGCGAGTTCGACGCCCGGCTAGGGAGATTCCCACATGCCTCGGCACACCTCTCCTGCCTTGCCCGCTGCTCCCCTCAACAGTGTATTTCTGTCGATCTGCCTGTTCTGCTCCCACTCTATCTCTGGTGAACCCTCTCACCGCCCTCTGCCTCTGGCCTGTACCCCCAGCTTGTATGCATAAATAAATCTTAAAAAAAGCAACATGCAAGTAGCTAATTAGGGAAATGCAAATTACAAACACAATAAGAAACCGCCTTGGGGCTCTTCTGGTGGCAGCAGGGGTTAAGGCAGTACCATCAAGCTATCACCAGCCAATGCAGCATGAGTTCGATCCCCAGAGAGCTAACCTACCTGGCTCAGCAGACTTCTCCTATCTAGCCTGCTGCTTCCCTTAGCAGTGTATTGCAGTAGGTCCACCTATTCTGCTCCCCACTCTGTTCTGGTGAGTCCTCTCACCCCCTGCAACTCTGGCCTACACCCCAGTTCTTATATGCATAAATAAAAATATTTTAAAAAAAGAAAAGAAACCACCTCATATGTGTAAGAATGCCCATATTTAAAAAAAAAACAACCAGCAAGTGCTGGTGAGGATGGAGTGAAAAGGAGCCCCCTTACACTGCTGGTAAAAATGTAAACTGGTCCAGCCACTATGGAGTCTTTGTGGAGGATCCTCAAAATACTAAAAATGGATCTATCATATAACCCAGCAATTCAACTCCTAGAAACCTGCTCCAAGGACACAGAAACACTGATTTGAAAGGAAACCTGCACTACTCTGTTTATTGCAGCACTATTTACAGTAGACAAGATATGAAGCAACCTAAATGCTCCAAAACAGATGAATGGATCAAGAAAGTTTTGTGTGTGCGCGCGCGCATGCACACGTGCACACACACACACAGGAATACTATTCAGCAATCAGAAAAGATAAACTCATGCCATTTGTGAATGGAACTGGAAGGGATTATGATAAGTGAGAAGGAAAAGGAAAATATCAGGTGGTTTCACTTATATGTGGAATATAGGAAAACAAAATAAAAGGTCAGGAAAAAAAAAAACTTTCAGGCAAACCGTAGATCTGAGGAATGCAGCAGGGAACGGGAGGGACAAAGCTCAGAACAGGCAAGGGAAGAGCACAAGGGAACTATGGTGATGGTCCATGGGTGCTGTGGTAGTGGGAGAGTTATGGAGACTATACCTGAGGGGAGAAATCAAATACTGTACAAAAGTGAACACTGATGTAAGGAGGAAAAAAAAAAAAGAAAAACCACATGTATTTTATCCCATTCAGTAGAATTTCTTTTTATGTTTTCTTTACTCTTCCTAAAATCTCTTTAGGTTGATGTAGTCCCATTCATTTCTTTTTGCTTTTGTTTTCTTTGCTGTTGAGGTCAAATCCCCAAAGAGATCTCATGATACCAGTGTCTTGAAGTATTTTGCCAGTTTCCTTTTCTGTATTTTATGGTTTCTAGTCTTGCTTCCAAATGAATAGTCCATTTTGAGTTAATTTTTGTGTCTGGTATAACAGTGGTTTCATTTCTGTATGTGGCTATCCAATTTTCCAGCACCATTTATTGAAACTTTTTCTCTATTGTATATTCTTCTTTCTCTATTGTATACTCTTTGCTCCTTTGTCATAGATTAACCATATAATTGTGGATTTATTTCTGGACTCTCAGTTCTTGGGTCTTTTTTTATTCCAATACCATGGTGTTTTGATTACTATAACCTTGTAGTTAGTTTGAAGTCTAGGGGCATGAGACCTCCATGACCTCTCTCTCAAGATTGCTTTTGCTCTTCGGGGTCTTCTCTGGTTCCATATAAATTTCAGCAAGGTTTGCTCCCTATCTTTGATGAGTTCCATTGAAATTTTGATAGAAATTTTATTGAATCTCTATGCTTCGATTAAAATGAACATTTTAACAATGGTAATTCCTCCAAACTGTGAGCATGGGGTATCTTTACATTTCCCTCTGTCATCTTCTGTTTCTTTTAACAATGTATTACAGTTTTCATTGAGTATCTCTTTCCTCTCCTTTTAAAGGTTTATTCCTAGATGTTTAACCCTTTGCACTCGAGGCTTTTTTTGCATGGGCAAACCAGCCACTCGAGACGATTTCAGCTATGTTAGGGAAGTGTTTTACAGGTACTTGAAATCATGTTATACTCAAACAAATGTATACAAATAATAAAATTTCACCAATTTATTTATTTTTACATTGAACACAACAAAATCTGTTAAATATTACACTTTGTAATTAGTTTTTGTGTGATATTTAGTCAAACAATCCCCAAGATGCAGCCTCGGTTTGTCAGGACACGTATCACAATGCTAAACTGAGATTAACTAATCTACGCTAAGAATTGGCTAAGGATGCAGGCCGAGCCTGGTCCATGAAAGTAATTGCGATAAGAATATCTTATCACATATCGGAAATAAACATACTGACTTCCAAACTGCTTGGGCGCCCTTGCTGCGCCACTTGAGTGGACGCATTAAACCACCGGGGGCCATAGCAGCGCCGCTCTAGTGGACACATTAACCACCAGGCGCCGGAGTGGCGCAGCTCGAGTGCAAAGGGTTAATACTTTCTGATGCTACTGTAAATGGAATTATTTTCTTGATTTCTTTATCTTCTCGTTCATTATTTGCATATAAGAATGTAGCAGATTTTGTATTTTGATTTTGTAGCTTTAATGATTTGTTGTTTCTAATAGTTTTTTTAGTGGGGTCTTTAGGGTTTTCTATGTATATAATCATGTCATCTGCAAATAGTGATAGCTTTATTTATTTTTCAATTTAGGTTACTTTCCTGTCTTTCTCTTGCCTAATTGCTCTAGGTAGGGTTTTTGTTCAACAGCAGTGGTGAGAGTGAGTATCCTTGTTGTGTACCTGATCTTCAAGGAAAAGCCTTCAGGTTTTCCCCATTGTGTATCATGCTTGCTGTGGGTTTGTCATATATGACTTTTATTGTGTTGCGATATGTTCCTTTTGTCCTCATTTTACTAAGTGCTTTTATCATAAATGAAAGTGGAATCTTGTCAAATGCTTTCTCTGCATCTGTTGATAAGATCATACGGTTTTTGTCTTTCTTGTGGTTGATACGGTGACTTATATTGCATGATTTGCATTTGTTGAGCCATCCTTGTATACCTGTTCAGTCATTTTTATAGAAACATTACAGACCCAAATAAAAATTTGGGCATTCATCAGTTTTTTTAAAAGTTTGGTGTTTGGGTACTTTCATTTATGAAATTATAGCCCTTTTCATAGATTTCTCTTTCCTTTTGCTTTATTTTGAATAATAAGCCAAATGAGTGTTAGTTGTGCTTTGTAACCATCTCTTTATATATATATATATATATATTTCCTCAGTAAACTAAATTATAAATTCTTCTTTGTTCTTTGTGTTGCCTGTAGTGCTTTTTTACATTATCAAGCACAGAATAAGTACTGATATTTTTACCCTCTTTCTGCATCATACCACTTGCAAAAATGATGGAGCCTGCCACCTTTTCCCTAAGGAACAAAGAGAAATTTCCATGACAGCATTATGGGTCATAGTTTTAAATTAGAGAGCTTCTTGTTGCTCACCTTTCTTTTACATATTTTCTTTCTACCCAACCCATTGTTGTGTCATAGATGACAGGAAGTAAGCATGGTATGACAATCTGGAATCTACTGTTTCATTTTAGGCTTACAAGTAACTGATGTGGCAAACAACCCTTCTCATTTGCTGCTTGTATTGTATGTTCTAAGCTGTCCACCAGTGTCCCATGTTTTGTGTGGCTTCAGAGCGTGTTTAGAGAAATTAAAACACAATGTCATTGTAGGTGTATAAGAGGTGATTGTTAGCACCAGATTACTTAATCACCTTTATGTTGGCACACTGATAATGCCTAAATTGCTCCACTGACCCTGAATGTGTCATCTTCAGGCTTTTAGCAAAATGTGTTTTGCTTTATTGGATGCTGTGTGTGTCTTATGATCAAAGCATTCCTGCAATAAGGTAACAGGTTTCCACCCTCTGACCTGCTTATGAGAATACAGAGGACTTTGGTCCAAATCTGTGATTGCTGAGATCTCTTTATGGAGCAGATCCTCATCAAATTAAATCTCCTCATTTAGTTCATTTGTACCAAATACTGTAAACTGAGTGGCTCATAAACAACAGAAATTCTCACTATTATGGAGAGTGGAAGTACAAAATCATGATGCCAGCCCGGCCAGGTTTTGGTGAAGGCTCTTTTCCAGTTGTTGTCTGCTGGTCTTTCTTTGTCACTCCACTTGGTAGAAAGCCTTAGGGAACTCTCTAAGGCCTCTTTTATAAGGCAAACCCCAGTTGTGAGGGCTTCTTCCTTATGACCCTGTTCCATCTCCCAAAATGCTCCATCTCCTGATACCGTCACCATGGGGATTAGGATTCCAATATATGAATTTTGGGGGCTCACAAACATTCATACCATAACAGCTTCCCTACATTTGTCTCAGAATCATCCATTTAGACTTACAAAGAAAACTAGGTATAAACAAGTAAAATTCTTGATATAGGCAGGTTTATAATTCTGTCCCTCAGTTCAATGTGATAGAATAGACATTAAACTAGGAATCAGATGATAATGGGTTTATGTCCTATCTCCAGCTAACTTCCAGTTTTAAGGAGTTTTTAAAACCTGTGCTCCCTGCATTATTGTGGCAATCAGAGAATTGTAGTTGATACTAAGTCCCTCTTAACTATAGACTACTGACTTTTTGCTGCGTCTGTCTGGTGGAAGAGTTGGAACTCTTTGGCCATATTTTTTGTAATGCCACTATTCCTAGTCTGCCCTCATGAATTATATTTCTCTAAAGACCCTACCTCCTAGATATTTATCACTTGGAGATTAGTATTTCAGCATATGCTTTTGGAGAAGGACACGCATTCAGACTGTAGCAGAGGATCAGTGAGCAAAGAATTTAAGTATTCAAATCTATATGGAGGAGATGTAAACCACTCTTGTTTACATGTATAAGTGTTTCAAGATTGGTATATATGCCATTGTTATTGATTGATGAAGAAACTGTCAACTTTCTGAACTTTGTATCTGTGAACTTGATTCATGGATCCAGGTTGTTTTTAACTGTATTTTAAGTTTGGTAAATATGGAATGGAAGAACAAGTGAATAAACAATCTTCTGTCACCTCCAAACTCTGGATGTTTGTATCTGGAACCTTTGCTGAATTACTTGTATGTAAAACAGTGCACGCTAACTAGACTCCTGCTGAAAAATTAGCAGGACCACCTCTCAGAACCTGCAACTTTTCACTATTGCCTGTCCCTTCAAGCCTGCCCCGCTTGAGTGCTCAAGACAGGCATGTTTTTTAATTGTGCTTTGCACCTTAAAAACAGAAGAGGATTTTTCTCTTTATTCTTGAGTGTCTGGCATCTCTTAGAAGAATTTTGCTTCTTGGGCTTCCCTGGTGGCACAGCGGTTAAGCGCTGTGCTGTGGAGCTGTTGGCAGTGGCGACAGCATCTACGCCTGGCTGGGGAGATTCCCACATGGCTGCCTCGGCCGCTGCTCCACTCAGCAGTGTATTTCCATCGATCTGCCTGTTCTGCTCCAGGCTCTGTCTCTGGTGAATCCTCTCGCCGCCCTACGCCTCTGGCCTGTACCCCTGCTTGTATGTGTAAGTAAGGTCCAGCGATAGAAGAGGCAACGAAGCAGAGGGGAATGTAAGATAAAGAGGCCTTTATTAGCAACTTCCGGTCGAGGTTCACAGATCCCAGGTGGGGGTCTGTGGAATCCACCCCGCAACTAGGGGGGCGGGTTTTTATACGGGGGTGAAAGAATTCCAAGGGTGGGGGCAACTCCATTTGGAGCTGGTGGCCTTGCAGGTACATTTGGGCTGCGGTGGCCCATCTGGGTAGTGGGGACATGAGTTTCTTTCCAAGGTCACACATCTTCGCCTAGATCTTCACAACGCCCTTATTGTTGGGGAGGGGCGGGTTGAGCCTAACAGTATGCGTAAATAAATCAATCTCTAAAAAATAAAAAAAATTTGCTTCTCATTTGACTTCTGGGAAGTAATGAGGAATTGTTGATAATAGGTTCTTACACCTAGTCAGAGGATCATGATTCCACAAATAAAGAAAAACAAAAGAGTAATACCATAATCTTAAGTAGGACAAATGCCTGCCTACAGCAGATATTTAAAAAGTTTTTTTAAAAATAATGTTCATTGTAGAAGTGCTAAAAACACAGAGGAATGTTAAGGAGGAAATAAATATACTAGTAGTATATAAGTATACCAACAGATAGCTGGTATTGCTAATGAATTTTTAAATGTATATATCCAGTTTCAGATCTTTTAACTAATTTAGGTCATGCAGAATATTTAGTTGTAAGCCTTACCTTTCTTCTTCTCAGGCAATTAAAAATTTCTGAGCTTTCTAATGTTAATATTCTATGAATGTAACAAAAGAATCTTGTGCAGCTTCCAATTTTTTCCCCCTAAAAGCTTTTATCAATAAATCTGTATATGATTGATTTTCTTTCTAATAAATTCATGGATTAAGGGTATAAAAAATTATTTTGAAGTTTCTACTTAAGTATTCCTAACTTCTAAGTAGTCATTTTAAAAATCATTATCATTTACTTTGTTTGAATTGCAGCGGTGTTGGGAGTAAGACTGTGGGTCATGCCCCTCTTGCTGTCTGGGGCTGTTCTCCCTCACTTGAAGGTCACAGTGATTCATATGAATCTGTCCAGGGAACCAGAATCGAAATTATTTGTGTCATACTTGAAACACTTTGCACAATAATTCCTGAGGAAAAGCCTTAAAGGTTGTTGTTTGAAGTGGGCCTCCCTCGTAGCACAGCAGTTGAGCACTGCGCTGTGGAGCTGTCAGAAGCAGCAACTGCAGTGACTCAAGTTTGACACCCTGCCGGGGAGAGTCCCACATGGCGAGGCAGACCTCTCCTGCCTAGCCCGCTGCTCCCCTCAGCAGTGTGTTTTCATCTGCCTGTTCTTCTCCCCACTCTGTCTCTGGTGAACCCTCTCGCCGCCCATGCCTCTGGCCTGTACCCCAGCTTGTATGCATAAATAAATAAATCTTTAAAAAAAAAAAAAACATATTCCAGAGGTCTGAAATAAGAGTTTGTGAGAGCGTTGAAGTTGGAAAGGGAATAACTGCTCAGATATAGCAAACAGATTAGGTTGACTGTCACTGCCTCTTAGTTTGATTTGTTTTCTCTTCAGTAACCAGCCTGCAGTCTCCCTGTGCCACAGTACTATGAAAGAAACAAAGGAGAAATTTTATATTCTGTATTCTATGTTCAGTATTGGCTTTTATGGTTAGGAAAAAAGCACTGTTTAGGGCCTCCTTGGTGGTATAGGGGTTAAGTCTCAGCACTGTCAACGCCAAGCCTCAGTTCAGCCTGAGTTGAATCCCCAGCCAGGAAGCTAACCCACATGTGGTGCAGCAGACCTCTTCTGTCTTGCCCTTTGCTCCCCTTAGCAGTGTATTTCAGTCAGTCTGCCTGTCCTGCTCCCCACTCTGTCTCTGATGAAACCTCTCGCCACCCCCACCACCTCCTCCCCACACCTCTGACCCTCACCCCCCAGTTCTTCTGTGCATGCATGCATAAATAAATAAGTAAATAACTGAAAGCACTGTTTAAAAGTAGAAAGGTGATATAAAGGTAATTTCTAATATAGTCCGGGAATTTACAGATGGAAACTCTCTCAAAAATTTAATGTTTACGTAAGATTTCTTTTACCAGTCATCTGTATGCAGATCTGTATTTTAATTACTTAGGCAATTGTTACTTTTTAAGAGGAATTAGTTCACTCTTTAAAATTTTTACATTAGTTGTGCTGTGTGCACATCTCATGATTGATTACTATATATGCATAGTATATTTTGTTTCTGCACGTATGTGTGTATGTGTGCAAAAAATATAATTGCAGTGTAGGGGAAAGTAGAAGCGTGATGGTGCCTTTTTATTCAGTTTCACTGACTAATTATAGAAGCTTACATCACCTTAGCTGATGATGAAGGCTTCCCTCTCCCTCTTTGCTTTTTTTCTTCCTTGATCAGTCCCTAAGGATAGATCATATTTCATAGTGCACATGTGTTCTGGTGGCTTTGACAGAGTTTTCAGCAGCATGGTTCTGATCACTTAGTGGACATAGATGATAGTATGCTGAAGCATACTATATATATATGGTTCTGACTTTTATTTCTTCAAAAGACTGAGAAATAGAAAGGATGTACTTCGAAAGTAGGAATTCCTTGGGGCACCAGTAATTAGAGTTAACCATGTCTGATAGCTACAAAGATTCATATCAGATGTTCAAGTTAAGTATGGGGGTTATAGGAAGTGAGAAAGGGTGGGAAGCTTGCTATGATCTTTTAAAAGGGCATACATGTTACCTCTGACACAATAGTAAAGTATTATTCATTTTCCAGAAGGATGAAAGTATTTTTTCTATAAAAATCAGTTTCTGTTTCACAGGATACTTACAACTAAAATACAGTAATAAGTGGTCTGTTTTTATCAAAACTATGTAATTTTTCTTTTGTTCCTCACCTCCTTTTGAATTAGGCTTCTCTAAGTTGTGATTATAATATCTGCAGATGGGGGGATAGAGGATGACTATGCCTAAGATTACTACAAACCTGGTTTTTGTTACTGTTAATATTTTGTTCTTCGTAATATTTAGAATGTATATCCCTTGATTGCTTACCTTCTCTGTGATAACCATTTCTCCTATTCAATGTTAATGTTTAATGAAATAAAAATGTATTTATAGTTTAGTAACTATAAGATCCTCATGGTTGGCTTTCTACACATTTGATTTCAAATGTTCTGGTTTGTATTTTTAGAAATAATTTGTACAGTTAACATAAATTTCAGTTATTCACTATACTGCATTTACATTTCTATAAAAATATTTTCTAATGGTTAAACCTTGCAGGACCTACATACATTGACTTTTTTTGTGTGTGTGTGCCATGAATGACCTTAAAACTAAAAATTTCATCAGTATGTCTTAATGTCATGGCATTTCATGTTGCAAGGAAATGTATACCTAGGTAACAATACTCTTGTGATGCATTCTGCGCAAGGTATAGATCAGGGCATTTTTTTGCGCTGCAATTATTTTAATTGGTAACAAATTGGAACGAGATCATGATAAAATTCTAGAATTGATGCAAGTGAAAAGAAGTTGATTTTTATCCCTAGTCATAGTGTAGTATAGTATCAGAATGCTGGTGGATTCACATGGTGAATATAGAATTTAGACTACAGAATATAAAATTTTCCTTTTGATTCTTTCATAGAATTGTTGCACAGGGAGATGTTGCTTGCTAGGTTCACCATACAGTTCCCTAGAGTGATAGATACTATGAGATGAATAAGAAAAGGATGAAAAGGACAGGGGTGATGTCATTTTCTTTTACATGCTAAACTAAAGGAAAAGAGAATTGTTCTTTATTATTGAGTTGGTGTTTACTACAGTATTTGTAACATATGGCATTAGTGGATTGCATTTCATGCACAGGGCAGCAGGGGTTGTTTTGCTTTGTTTTAAGCAACTAAGGGATGGCTGTCTCCCTTGCTCAGCTTGAGGTCCTCCTTTGTGTGCTATCAGCATGATTTATAAAAAGGGGGAAAGTACCTATTAGGGTTTTGCTTTTTAATTTGGTTGTAATTTATCATGTTGGTGTACTATCTAGGAATATAATTGCTGTGCGGCATTGAAACGGAAATTGTCTTGAATCATACTACTAATGTTTTATGTACAGAATGCTTGTCTTTTAAAAAATACATCTTTAGGGAAAGTTTGGCTTTATTTACATACAAAGTATCTACTGTAATTTTTTTAAAAGATTTATTCTCCCCTTATCAGTGTATTTCAGTAGTTTCACCTATTCTACTCTACTGTAGTTTTTCTATTTTTAAAATACACTAGTGCTGGACAGTTAACTTGTACGTATTTTCCAAGTTTCACATGTAAAAAACTTGAGTAATACTTTGAGATTTAGTTTTATATTTAAATGCAGATTTTATGTCATCTTTTGAAATTTTTGCAGAAAAATAATTTTATTGAAAACCTAAATTCAGAAATGATTGCATATTTTGAAAGCATGACTTTTCTTCAGGATAGTACTTTAGTATAGTTTTTAAGTAGCAGCATAATTCAGATTGGCCATATAGTATTGTTTAGAAAGTGACTCAGGCTTTGCCCAGGGGTATTGAAGAACTTTTTGTAATAAGGGAGTGGGGGAGAACTAATGACAAGATGTTTGTCAGACAAGTGAGCCTTTGTAATAACACCTGTCTGTTGTGCCCTAATTTTTCTTAGTATTGCATGTCTGTTTCCACTCAGAAAAGTGTTAAGTGAATAAAGCAAAATAGTTCTTTTGCTTTGATCTGTTTATTGATCTCAGTTTGCTGCTCTGAGATACAATAGCTATATTTTACCATCAGAAACTATGTCTTACTTTGCCCATTGGGAGGCACCGTTACTACTTTACGTGCAAGCTCTGGGAGTTTGTGCTTTAGATGCCTTATGGCAGAAAAATGAAGAATTAAGGGTGGGCTGAACAAGAATTATACTTCCAGATTGCAGAAGTTGTTTCAAGATTTGCTTTTAGTCCATGCTCGGTTTGGAAGCAGGTTTAATCATTTTTCTATCCTGATTCCTTGTGACTTTTGCTGGCTTTCTATCTCTTTCTAGGAACTGAGCACTGAACTATAGGAAAATACCATATTGTATAGATTATTCTTCCTTAGAGGAGTTGGTACATACTGCAAGTCAGATGTTGTACCTCTTTTTTTTTTTTTTTTTCAGTTTTCCTTTGTGGGATGATGTTCTATTGTTTCCATTTTCCATTCATTATTTAATACAAATCTTAGTATTTGTTTTGATGTTTTTAATGTTAAAGTGGTCGTGAAGGTTACACCTTTCAAAGAAAACAGTTATTTTTGATAAGCAGTAAGTTTTGCATGTAAAAACCCCAGGATCACTAGTGTTTTGAATACCTATGTGACATCTGAAATCTAGACTGCCTAACGTAGTTGCAGTGAAGAGTATCTTACCAGAACTGTTTATTTTTCCTTGGGAGGATAATGGTTTGTTCAATTTGAATAATAATATTAGAAATTATGGCCTCCCAAATAAAGGTGTGTATTAATGCACAGAATTAAAAATCAAATTGGATCTTTTTATATGGTTCAGTAGAGGTGCATAAGCCATTTTTTTTTTCCTTACAGAATTAAGCTTGCTGACATGTCTCACACAAGAAGAGAGAGAGAGAGAGAGAGAGAGAGAGAGAGAGAGAGTGTGTGTGTGTGTGTGTGTGTGTTTTCACTAAATTGCTCTTTGGGCTACATCTGCAGATACAGTAGCCAATTGATCTAATGCAGTTTCTGAAGGCTTTCTATACAGGTGATGTCATCCTTTTAGTCTATTCTCCTCCCACTCTCTTTCCTTCTTATTAGATATTTCATCTTACTGCAGAGCATAGAATCAATAGGAGCTTCTCCTTAGGGAGCTGCTGTGAACCAGGCAAGGACAGTAGGAATTAAGACACAACCTATAGTCTTGCTTTAGCAGAAGATGTAGTGATTTTGTACTGTATCATTATAATTTTTCAACCAGAAAAGCTAGACTTAGATCAACAGTACTGTGTCTTACCGATGCATTAGAACCAGAAGCAATACTGCAGAGCTGTAAATAGTGCATGTAAAAAGAAAAAAATTTTACTTTGTTGATTCTCATCCATTCTACAAGAAAAACCTGTTAGAGCATATATCTTCTGACTACTATTTACTGAAAGATTGATTTTTAAAAAACCTTTGGTGCTTTAAGAATATAAAGAAGAAACTTTAATCGTAAGGATACAGTGTTCTCGTTTGCTTCTGATGCAGAAGAATTGCTGCAGTGCTTGCTCTACAGAATGAAATAAGTTGAAGAAAAGACAAAGCTTGATTAACAGAGAGAAAAGGTTTCTCTGAATCCAGGGACACAGATTTTTGCTGCATGTTGTCTCGTTTGCTTCGGCCGATACAGTATTAACTGTGTGTTACCACTCTCCGTGTCTGTGCCAGGTGCCTGAGTAAGCATGTACATGTCTGTATGTTGTGAAAAATAATCATCTTGATTTACTGTGATTTGCTTGTTAGGAGTGAACATTGTGATGAAAACTGTTGTAATTATTTAGAAAAATACTCAAAGCTCCTGATTTCAGTTTGAAAGGGATTTGGAAAAGCTGCCTTTATATAACACTGCAAATGGTGTATGATTTGTAGAAAGAAACTTAACAGAATTTTGTCAACATACTCCTCTGTGTGGCTCTGGTTTGAAAAGGAAACTACCCTTTCCAGCTCAGGAAATGGCTTTTCTTGTTCGCTGTTATGCCAATTGTCTTCAGCCATGGGCCTCCAAAGTAAGTAATTGTTACTGTTTTCTTTGTGACTGATACAATCTCATTATTATATTTAAATTCTATTTTGAATTGTAAATGAGCTTTATTGTGCTATTTTACGAATTTTAATAACTACAAAGCAAACTAAAAAAAATCTTATGGCCATTTTGTTTTTCAGTTTAAGGGAACCTCTAAAATAGCCTAACATGCCTTTTAAGAGTATTCAAAAGATTTCTTGTTATCTGTCAGCTTAAATTGTAGTGCATTGAGAACTATACTGTCTTAAAATTGAATCCTCATTTGTTATGGCTATTATTCCTCTACTTTTCTCTGACCATACTCTTTAACTTGAATGTCTTGTATTGCCTCTTTTTCCTTAAATGGTTGATATATTTAGCTATGTTATCCTAATGCCTAGTTTATACAGCATTTTCACTGACACTGTTAAGAAATAATTGAAGTGTATTATTTTATGAAGGCGAGTTAATAGTAAACAATGAAAAATACAGAGACAATACTTACGTGAAGAATTATCTAAAAATACTAATGTTTTAATTATTTTCAAAACAGTAGTAAATCAACCATTAGTAATGTGAAGCTGTTCAATATCATCTTTTGTACTTGTCATTGTAAATATTTAATCATAAAAAAGAGAAAAGCAAGAAAAGCACTATACAACAGCGTACATGTTAGGTTTTAGGAAGATATGTATTATAATTTATAAAATTGTGTTCATAATCACTCTTTATATAGGTCTGGAATTTGATGCCATTCAAGTCACCATTCCTATTATATAAATTTCAAAACAAAAAAGAAGTTTGACTGTAGTTTTGTTTTATAAAACTAAATGTTTAGTAGATATTTTAATTGTAAAGGTGGATTTACTTTGAGATTTCTGTGTGGTTCTACTAAATAGACAGGCACAGTAGAGACATTTCTTAGGATGCTCTGAGATCATGTCTTTGTTCAAAGGTTAGTCCTATTGATAGTGACTAAGGCAGAAATACTGTTGATAGCGTCACGGTGTGTATACTGTTATATCTGGCCTACCTCTTGGCATATCTTTCTTAAAGGCAGCTTCTGGAAGGACATTTAGAATCTCTGTCCCTTTTGGTAAATAGCTGATTGAAATGTAAAAAAGATGGAAAGGAGCCTACACTTCATTTGTACTATTATCTGAAAAGGGAGGAGTGACCTCTTTTGTCCAAATGCCACCTGTGGGGCCCAGGCACTGCTGATGCTTGTTAGTGGCACTACTGAGGTTTAAAATGACATGTAGAAAGGAAATGGATGCGAGCAAGTGAAAAAGCTTTGATGAAAATTAAGAATCAGATATAGGGCTTGTTCTTTCAAATTCCAACAAATTGGGGAGAACATTGTTAACTAACCCTTGACTTAAGATTTAACAGCTAGGAGAACCAAAGAGGATTTTAATGATCAGGGTCTCATAAAAAAAAGCCAACAGATGTTATCTGAGCAGGATTTTGTGATTGGTACTTATGGCATAAGTTAAATATTTATAATAGAGTACTTGTTTCTTCCCCTCCCCCATCTCTTAAGTTACTGTTGAGTAATTTTAATACAGGATTGTGATTAAACACTTTAAACTTGGGTTTAATTTTTCATACTTGTTACTTTTGTTTGCCAATACATTTCACTAATTTAATTTACTAAATTTTTTTGGTCCATGCTACTACTTGCATTTCATTACTTCTGAATTCATTTATTTTCTTTCTAAAATAAGTAGTTCTAGTAGCACGAGTTGGGGGAAGGGCCCTGGAGCAGCAGTGAACTTTAAGTCCTTTTGTATGTTCAAAATTATTTACCTTACATGTACCCATTAAAATAATGGCTTTGTTGTATGTGAAGTAATAAATCTTAAGCCTTTCCTTTTCCTACTTTGAAAAAGTTAATATGCTGGCCTCTGGTATTCAGTGTTGCTGATGAGAAGTCTGAATCCATATAATTTTTATTCCTTTGTTAAGTAATCTGTTTTTTTTTTTTCTTAGTGTTTTGTTTTGCTTTGTTTTTCTTGAGTCATGAAGTTTTACCATGAAATTGTCTTAAAGTTTTGTTTCCTGTTCTTGGCACTCGGAAGTCTTTCAAGCTAAAGATTCCCACTTCTCCTCACTTGTGGAAATTTGTTGTTTTGATTTTTTCTTACTTGCTCCAGGTATTAGAACTCTGGTTCTGTCCTTAATATCTGTAGACATCTGTTTGATACTTTATTCTCACATTTCTTGATTTTCTAGCTCACTAATTCTTTTTCTATTTGTGACCATTTACTATTCTGCTATCAATTTCGTACAGTTCGCAATCATTGTAGCATCCATTTTTGAAATCTCTTAAGTGATGCTTTTTTACACTCATTGATGTTTTATAATTTATTTTAATGGATATTATTTTCCTCATTTTCTTATTAGCTCATTCTTCAGGTTTAAGTTCTTAGTTGAGGTTGCTTTTCATTGTTTGGTTTTGGTTTATTTCTGGGTATTGACTTTCCTTGAGTGACTGTTAGTTGAGAGCTCACAATCCTACTCTGTTCCAGGTGACTGCCTTAAGTACCAGCATCATTATTGCTTGGAGTAGGCATTATCAAACTGATTTTTGTTTTCCTTCATTTTGGTACTCCTAGGTCTGGTCTTAGGAGTGCCCTCATTCTCATTGTGCACGCATCTACTGATAAATCTAGAGGTCATTGCCTATTTTTTCTGCAGTATTTGACACAACTGATTTCTCCCTCCTCCTCGACAGACTTTATCCAAAGTTTAAAGTCAAAGTCTTCACCATAACTTAACTAGACACAGTGTGATCTTTATCTTCTGCTACACTCCTTTGTTCAGTCCAGCTACTCCGGTGCCCTTGCTTCTCCTCAGACTTACCAGTTTACACTGTTAAGTGCAAATGTTGATTTAAAAACTGCTCTTTAGTTTTAAAAATGTTAAAGTGTGAAGAAATAGGGGTCTTAGGATTGAAAAACTCTAATGCTCATTTTATTTAACAATGTTCCCCCAGCCTTCATCTTCTAATAAAATCATGAATTACAAATGCGTGTTTCTCCTATAGTTTCACATGCGCATGTACCCAAGTACACTGCAGTCACCTTTAAGATTTTTGAGAAGTTTTAGTGTGTCTCCATAAAACCGACTCCAAACTGTTTTTGAAACTTGGAATATTTTTTTAACAATCTCTCAAAGTCAGCTGATGCTTCTATGGTAAATCTGTGTAATGTATAATTCTGAAGGCTCACCTTTAATTTCATAAGGCCTCCATCTTCCTGGGTCTTGAATAAATATGTATGGTTTTCTTCGTAGGAATCTTTTTAAAAAGCATTATCTCTTGGATCATTTTCTTGCCAAAAACCTTCAGTAGCTCCTTTCTAGTACAGGGAATTTAAGCGCTCAAAAGTGCTATATCTGACCCTTCATCTCCTGTGTAGTCCAAAATACATCCTTAACCTGAGCTGTAGTGGCTTGCTTACTGTTCACTAAAAACATCATACTCTTTCCACTTTCTGGCCTATTGTTCAGCAGAAATGTGCAACATAAGTGTATTTTTAAATATTGTGGAAGCTACAATTTAAGACATATTTACAGTGAAATTAACATGTAGTAATTTTTTGGCATATAATAAAATGTAGTTCTTATTACTAAACTTTGAAATATATATTTAAAAATTAATTGCAATTTGTGCTGCAATTCTGAGTCCTTGTGCTTCAGTATCTTTTGTTTGAATCATCTCTAGGACTTGTCTCAAACAACATTCTCCCTATTCTGTATCCCCAGTGAGAATGAGCTCTTTCTAAGTTGCATTTGTTATTTTAGTAGTATTTTTAATTTCCAAAACCCCATCATTTTTATTCATTGATATGACTAGCATCAGGTTTATACTAGATACTCCTTTTTCAGTATATTGGAAAATAGATCACTAGATTCATTAGAAATTTATTTGCAGTTGTGGTAAGAGTATAGACTTCTGGAATACCTTCTTATGGTATACCTAAGAATCATCTTTATCCCTTAGTCTTTTTAAAGTTAAGGTGCAAGTGATTTCTGAATAGGCACAGTGCTGCTATACTGGGTAGTGGTGCTCTAGAAAGCAAGTTCTAGCAATGCAGTTTGGAATTTAATAGTAATTTTTAAGGAATGCTGTTCTGGTAAGGGACTATGTAATTTTTAAGTACTTTTAGGGTTAATAGTAAATATGTAATACCTGTAGCACCCTTTGATGTCCTCTTAAATAATGCTTGTGTGTGGACAAAACATTTCAGATAATAAAGTTTCTCATTAAAAGGTACATTTCCCTACTAAGTCATTCTTAGTTATGGAAGGTTACTCTTTTTTTTTTTTCCTAAAGATTTATTTATGCATACAGGACCTGGGATGTAGGCCAGAGGTGTGGAGTTGGTGAGAGGATTCACCAGAGACAGAGTGGGGAGCAGAACAGGCAGAATGACTGAAGTACAGTGCTGAGGGGAGCAGTGGGTGAGTCAGGAAAGGTCTGCTGCTGCCATGTGGGAAACTCCCTGGTGGGGATCTGAACTCATGCTGTGGATAGCTTCATAGTGCTGAGACTTAACCCCTTGCGCCACCAGGGAGGCCTGTGGCAGGTTACTCTTAATGGCCAAGTTTTTAAGTATGAAGTAGAATCTTGAACATTCGTGTAATACTGCTCTTTTGCTATAGATACCAGCTTTCTTACCATTCAAGATTCAGGTAGATCTGTGCTGCCACCATCAGCATTTTAATAAAAATCTGCCCTTTCCAAAGTAACTGCCCTATTAATATTATTGAATGGATGAGTTAGATTGGAGAGTGCTGTAATTCTTTTTTTTTTTTTAATCATGGGACTTCTTGCCCATCCCCACCCCCCATAAATATGCTTATGTTGTAAAGAGCTAAGAGACATCGAATAGAATATACCAATATTTCCTATTCAATCACCGAGCCCCCCCTCCCCAGGTGTGTGTGTGTGTGTGTGTGTACATAACAATAGTACATGAGTTTTATCTCCTGAAATAGCATTCTACAGTTTTGGAAGTGCTACCTGCCAGAATGTGCCTCTACTGAAATTGAATTTGTTCAGGTATCTGTGGAAACCATCTTAGCAGCAATGAGGTATTCAGGAGTCGAAATATATTTCCTTTTTTATTCTACAAATAGTTGATGAGCAGGTATAGAGGGTGTAAGCACTACTTTTTCATTAGGTAATAAAAGTGAAGTAAAACTTTTACATATATACACACATGCATACATAATAGCAATACAGAGAGCATGAATGACACATTCAAAGGCGTGAAGTAAAAACACAAAATTATTGCACTTTCCAGTGAGCACCTTGAAGAGAGGACCCATTTTCATAGACTAACCTATTTGAAAGTAGGGCCCATCTATTTTCATCTTTGTTACCAGCAGAGTTCCTGGTACAATGTGCTAGAAGCAGACAGACCTGGATTTGAGTCCAGTTTACCAGTTTACCAATTTCCTCTTTATGACTTTAGTTCATTTTAACTTTCATGGATGACTTCCTTCTCCTTGGTCTTGCCTGTGTAGCAGTTTTGGATTATGGATTATCTCCTACCCTTGATAAGTATCTGACATTAAAACTTATTTTCAGTCTTTGCCTTTCCGTCTACTTTATTCCTAAATGGAAATAAATTTTTTGTATCTAAACAATAGAAACTCATCAGGAGAGAATCTCAGAGCGGAAACTAAACTGCAGTCAATATTATTGTATTATTGTATTGTATTATTATTGTATTGTAGTATTGTATTATTGTAACCATTAGTAGTGTCTTTATTTTTCTGCTGCCTTTTAAAATACATGTTAAAACCATAAAATGGCCTGTAAGCATGGCTTTAGTTTATTCCACAGGTTTTTATATATAGCTTTTTAATTTTTATTCTGTTTAAACATTTTCTAGCTTCCTCTGTGACTTCATAGACCTGCAGGGTATTTAGAGGTGTATTTTATTATTTTCCTTTACATAATAATTTTCTTAGGGTTTTTTGGTTTTCTACCTTATTTGCATTGTAATCTTAAGATATTTTGTTTCAATTTTGAAATTTGTTGAGGCTTGCCTTACGTTTTATAAATGTTTTTATGTGTATACTAAGAATATGTATTCCATAGTTTTTATGCATGCTTTCCTTTGTACATACTTTTTAGGTGAAAATTGTTCATTTTGTTCACATTTTTAAAAAATTTTTTATTTACTTATTCTGTCACTAAAAGATAAGTGGTAAAATTTCACATAATTGTGACTTTATCTAGTTTCTTACTATCTTTTTACTACCTTGTACATTTTGAGACTATACTGTTCGGTGCTTATTTATTTGGTGTTAAATCTTTTATCTTTTTGACAAGTCCCCTTTTGTCTCTTCTAATGCTGTTTGCCTTAGAGTCTAGTTAGTGAAATTAATACAACATGGTTGTGTTGCAAACACACATTTACATCTGTGTGTGTGTGTGTGTGTGTGTGTGTGTGTGTGTGTGTGTGTATACATATAATTTCCATGGTTTTATGGTTTTTTCTTATTTCAGTTGGGAGTTAACACTTTTTTTTAAAACTATTTTTTCTTAATTCAGAGATCACAGCAATGTGTCCTCTCCTACCAAGCCTGCTGCTGTAGTTTGATGGAGAGTGCAAAGAACTTAGAGCAGTTCAATAACTTCATTTAACCTTCTCTACACTTACATTCTATTATAATGCATTTTAATTCTATATGTATTTTAAACTTCCTGGGTCATTGTTACTATTTTATATAGTTAGTATTCAGGTAGATTTATCCACACATTTCTTGTTTTTATTAGTTTTTCTCTATCCTGTATCTGGAAGCCTCTATTGGGAATGATTTTCTTTCTCCCAGTGAATTTCCTTTAGGTCTGTTGTGGAAAATTCGTCATCATTTTCTTTCTCTGAAAAGACTTTAGTGTGCCTTTTTTGAAGATTTTTTCCTCAGTATAGAACTGCTCCATCATCATCTGCTTCCAAATATGTATCGAGAAATAAGCCATCATTTTAAGCTCTTGTTCATGTCAAAGTAATCTCTTTTCTTACCTGACTGCTTTTAAGATTTTTCCCTTTGCCCTTTTCCCCCCAGCAATTTTACCCTAGTGTACACAGGTCCATAGGTGTGGTTTTGTTTTATTTGTCAGGTGGTAATTCCTTTTTCAAATTTTTTTAGTTTTTGCGCTGATAAACTGGGGTGTAGGCCAGAGGTGCAAGGCAGGGGTGGGGTGAGGAGGGCGGGGAGGGGAGGCTAGAGGATTCACAGAGACAGATTGGAGAACTGAGTAGACAGATCTACTGAAATACACTACTAAGGGGAATGCTGGGTAAGCCAGGAGAGGTCTACTACACCATATGTGGATTAGCTCCCAGGTGGGGGATCAAACTCAGGCCTCAGTGGTGATGGCTCTGAGACTTAACCCCTAAACCACTAGGGAAGCCCAGGTGGTAATTCTTTAAAGCTACTTGATCTTTGACTTTGTGTCTTGCCACCTTCTATGCCTTAAAATTGCCTCTTTCTGTGACTGGTTATTCAGATGTTAACCTTCTCACTGTATTTTCTGTGGCTTTTACCCTTCTCTACTAGCTTCATCCTTTTTGCTGTTTAACCTTTATTCTGGATATTTTTTAGAACAATCCTTAGTTTTCTTCTTAACTGATGTCAAGTCTGTTATTCAACCCATCTGTTGACTATTTAATTTCCATACTTGTGTTTTTCAATTCTAGAATTTTTATTTCATTCTTTGTTCACTTTTTCTCCTTTGTGGAATTTTTCTTTCCATATTTCATTCATCACTAAACTGAACTGTATGTGGCCGGTGAGCTCTATGACCTGTGAGCTAAACTGATTTTTATACTATTAAAGGGTTGTTTGTAAAAGAAATGGCAAAGAGGAATGTACCCCAAAGTACCCCAAAGACTGTATGTAGCCTGAAGAAGCCTGTATACTCTTTGGCTCTTTAAAGAAGATGTTTGGAAATTTTGGCATAAAGTAAAAACATTTTAGAGCCTACGTCTGATAACACCATTATTTGAAAATTCTTCCTGTTTTCTAGGGATTACTATTACTCTTAGTTTTCATCAGTGCCCTGTTGTTTCCTGGTTTGAGTAGTGGATGTTGTATGTGCAAAATCTTGAAAATAATAGGCCTCAAGGCCAACAGCAATTTCCTATCCCTACGGTGAAGGTTTGTGTTTGCTTAACAGTAGTAGCATAGTAAACCGGTATAATGTTAATCCAACACTAGGGATTGAGGTGATTCTAAAATGGCATCAGTTTACTTCTCTTTTTTTTTTTTTTAAGATTTATTTATTTATGCATACAAGCAGGGGTGCAGGCCAGAGTGGGGGAAGTGAGAGGGCTCACGAGAGAAAGAGCAGAACAGGCAGATCGACCAAAATACACTGCTGAGGGAAGCAGCGGGCAAGGAAGGAGAGATCTGCTGCACCATGTGGGAATCTCTCTAGCCAGGCATCAAACTTGCACTGCAGCAGCGCTTAACCCATTGTGCCACCAGGGAGGCCCTCGATTTACTTTTGATCATACTTTTATTCCTAGAGTGTGGTGTGTTTTCAGTGCAAAGCATGGCCCTTCATACTGAGCCTTAGAATATCACTCTTGTCTAATTAGCAGCTGTCAGAAGTTCCTAGCAGCCTGTTGGCCTCCTCTTTAAGAGTCAGAAAATAGAGAAAAGCAACCTCAAAGGCCAGATTGTTTGTGTATGTGTTCCAGTTGTTCTGTTTATCTTAGTTTTGGGAGTCATCTGAATTAACTTTGTGTTTTGATTTATAATTACAGTGTCTCCTTTTGAGATAATATCTAGATTCATTCATCATCTCCTTTAGCATGTAGTTTCCAATGTTAATGTGGCTATTTCTTTAATGTTTTTGATAGGAAAGCAATGGAAAACTTTTTTTAAAAGATTTATTTATTTATGCATACAAGCTGGGGTGCAGGCCAGAGGCGTGGGACAGCAAGAGGGTTCACTAGAGACAGAGTGGGGAGCAGAACAGGCAGATTGACCGAAATACACTGCTGAGGGGAGAAGCAGGCGAGGCAGGAGAGGTCTGCGGTGCCATGTGGCAATCTCCCTGGGGTGTCGAACTCGCATCCCTGCTTCCGACAGTTCCATAGCGCTGCGCTTAACCGCTGCGCCACCAGGGAGGCCCACAATGGCAAACTCTTAGAAATCAAAGCTATGTCTCTTAGTGGTCCTGAATAGAAAGTTGCAGAGAAATCATTTGAAAATATATCACCATATCTCCTTTGTAAAACTTTCTTTTACTACACTATAGTAAAGTGGTTTATCTTAGCTCCTGTGTGCTTATTTTGTGAGATGTTTTTTATGGGTTAAAATATATTGTAGTTCCCTCATAAAAGTATGCCCATATTAAATAAGACAAGGTGGTAAAATAAAATCCTTCTTGTGTCTCATGTCCTTGCACTTGGTACAAACATTAACTATTAAGCTGTTATGATTACTAAATATCTTAGGGATCAGCTACAGATTAATAAATACTAAGTGAAAAGAGGTTTAATAGATTTTTGGAATATTCAGTATAGTCAATTGTTGCTTTATTTTTTTTTTCAATTGTTGCTTTAAATCTTGCTGCCAGTTGCTGTACTTTAATCCGGAATAATGGTGTTTGATTTTGATAGTAGCAAGTGTACACACATGCATGTGTGTAAGTAAAAGAGAGAGAGAGCATTCCTACTCTTTGTTGTAGTAACATCACGTTTTTATTTGGGGGAGAAAAAGGGAGACCAAGTTACTCATCTGAAATGCCATTACTAATAGTAATCTCAGAACAGCTCAATGAATTTCCACTATAGGCTCATCATATAGTTTCAGAATACAAATTTGATTCTCATCATTTCCTAAGATTTTTCCTAAGAATGGACAATTTAGGTGCAAATGGTGTTATGCAGTGACATATATAAAACAAAAATTTGCTGCAGAAGTTCCAGTGTATCACAAGCTTTATAAAGTTCTACATTTAGAATATCTTTTTCTTTTTCAGCTTCCAGCAGATCTTACCAAAATACACATCACAGACAACCCTCATCCACAGGTGACTCATGTGTCTTCTAGTCAGTCTGGTTGTAGCATTGCCAGTGACTCTGGGAGCAGCAGTTTATCTGATATTTATCAGGTAATACCTTCAGAATTTTGTATGTTATGGTATCTTTTTTATTCGGACAAATATCCTGTGTTTGTGCTTTAGATATCTGTTTAGATGCTCCTATATCTTTTAACTAGGATAAGAAATTCAGGCAGAAGGTTTTTGGGAATTTTCTCTAATGTTGTTTGCAATTAAAGAAATGATCTTTAGTAGTGATCACATAACATCCAGCAGTGTTTGAATATTGTGTTCTTTCTTGCTTTTCTCCCAGGTGAATTCATAATAACATAATGCTTGCTTTGTTGAAAAATAATTCTTGAAAGATCTGAAGTTAAACTTATAAAACGTGTAATGTTTGTTATAATTGACTCTTCTGTAAGTAGAAGTCTTGAAGAAAATTAGAATGTTTTGTATTGGAAAGGCTCTATTAAATAATTTTCTAGTAGCCACATTAAAAAAGTAAAACGAAAACAGTAAAATTTTAACAATATATTTTAGCACACTGTATCCAGATATTATTTCAACATGTTATCATTAAAAAATATGAATGACTTTATTTTTCATACTAAGTCTTCAAATGTCAGAGTTTAATACAAATTTTACAGCACATCGAAATTTACACTAGCCACATTTCAAGTGCCTCATGTGGTACCACATAGTACTGATCTGTAGAAATAAAACTATTGTTGTGTGAGGAAAACATTTTACTGTGGTTGCACTAAATTACCCAGATTCATATGTTTTAGGAAAAACAGTATTCTTTTGTTAAGGAAGTTTGTAGGCAGATGCGGAATGGAAAAATGCTTTCATTTTTTATTTATATGTGGTATTTCTCCACAAAGTTACTTGCTGTGGCATTCTACAGCTCTCTGACATTTTATAGTAAATAGAACAAAGAATTTTCCCAGTTCACCATTTCGAAGTAGATCATGGAATTTTTTTCAAGTAAAATTGAAAAACAGTGCAGTGGCTCTGAGGCCACTGTTGGTATACTTGTTGGACACCATACATCTTGCCCCTCCTTTACAGAGTGAACAATACGCTCTTTCATACTTCAGAAACTTGAAGGTTACTATTGACTCTCTTGCCTTAATCATCACCAAGTCATATCAGTTCTACTTCCTACATCGTTTTGTGTATATGTATGTTTGATGTTAATGCACATGTAATTTACATATAATAAAACTCACTGTCTTTATTGTAGCCTACATGAAAACACAGAACATTTATATCACTTCCAAAAGTACTTTATGCCCTTTTGTATTCAGGCTTTTCTCCTGACCCTCAGCCACCAATCTGCTTTCTGCTCTTATACTTTTGCATTTCTCAGAAAAAATCTTATAAATGGAATCATATTTAAAAGATAATGTAATGAGATGAATCTGGTAAAACTAAGCTATTAGATAATGGATTTTGGGAGAGTGACTAGAAGAAAGGCAAAAGTAATGAAATTCTAGAACCTATAAAACAGAAATTCACAGTCAAGAGAAAATTCTCATAATACTTTTATATGCAACAATGTTAGATAAAATTCTTACAAATAGCCAAAGAGGCAAAAATCCTCAAATTCAGTTAAGCTTAGGACAGCAGCCAAGAGATAGAAACAGTATAAAGGTTAAAACAAAACAAGCCAATAAAGATAAAAATAGAAGAAAAAAAAGAATCATTAAGGAATAATTACTAGAGAGTAAAAGAAAAAACAGAAAAGTACATTGATAAAATATGTCTTCCAAAATGCAGAATTTCTAGAAATCTTTTTTTTTTTAATGGATAAGGTGGATAAGGTAAGTAATACTAACCAAATTATTTGTGTGTATATCAAATTATGTCCTCAGGTCTAAAGCAAAGCAAAGCAGAGGACTTAGAGTTAAGTATCAATACTGGACTCTTGGACTTTCTGTTGACTAAAACCGTTTTTTAGAGTCCTGTTAAAAGCCATGAATACACCCTTTTGGCATTTGAGAGATTTTAAAAATGGACACTCCAGATCTATTCATGGCTTGTAACAGTATAAACAAAGCCTTATACAATAGTGCAAGAATTTTTAATTTGAAGGGTTGGAGGGAAGACAGAAGAAAGACAGCATTATTTACTTAATTAAATTTTAGGAATTTACCGTTGGTTTGCAATGCTAATAAATTTCAGAAGTACCTGAATATGTGTATGTACCTCACCATGCCTACCACCAAATTCATAGTGTATTCTCCATCAGTTTGACCCTCTCTATCTTGCTTCCCAGACTTTTTCCCCTTCCAATCGGGTAATCATATTTTCCTGAGGGTCTAAGAATTATTTCTTTTGCTTTATTTTTATTCCACAAGTGAGTGAAACTGTCCCGTAATTGTCTTTTTCATTTTCTCACTTGTGTCATTTAGCATAAAAGTTCCCACCAACACTGTACAAGGTGTCCTTTTTTTCCCCCCACACCTTCCCCAGCACTTGCTGTTTCTAGTCATTTTGACATGGGCCATTCTCACAGATATGAGGTGATGTCTCATTGTGGTTTTGACCTGCATTTCCCTGATATGTGATGTTGAATATGTGTATGTTGGCCATTTGTTGTCTTTGGGAAAGTGTCCTGTTCGTCCCACTTTTTGATTGGTTTGTTTTCTTTTGCTGTTATTGTGTATTATTGAGTTTTTCATATTTTTTGGATGTTAACCTTTTTTCAGGCACATGATGTGCATATATCTTCTCCTAGTCAGTAGGTTGCAGTTTAATTTTTTTGCAGAGGTTTCTTTCACTGAACAAAAAGCCTTTTAGTTTCATTTGGTCCCATTTCCTCTTTTTCTTTTGTTTCTTCTGCCATTAGAGTCAAGTTCAGTATCCAGAGTCATCCCTACAGTCAGTGTCCAGGATGTATTGCCTGCATGTTCTTCTGTCCAACGGCAATTCTTAACAGGAAAATTGTTTGCACCATTTTATATGGTCCATTGTGTGGCTTTACTCCTATGCATTTCCTTTTTGAGAGTTTTTGTGTGTTCTGGTTTAAAATTAAAAGCCCTTGTTCTCAAACTTCAAAATTAAGCACAGTCTGGGGAAAAATGGATGTAATCATTTTGATGTGAATGTTTCTATATAATCAAATTAGCTTAAATTTTAGCCAAAAGTATGCATTAAGATGTTAGAATGGGGCCTCCCTGGTGGCATATGGGTTAGGTATCAGTGATGTCAAACTATCACCAGCCACTGTGGCCTGAGTTCGATTCCCCGCCAGGGAGCTTCCCACATGGCGCAGCAGACCTCTCCTGTCTTGCCTGCTGCTCCCCTCAGCGGTGTATTTCAGTCAGTCTGCCTGTCTGCTCCCCATTCTCTCTCTGATGAATCCTCTCACCACCATCCCTCCACACACCCCCCACCACCTCTGGCCTACACCCCAGCTTGTATGCATAAGTAAATAAATATTTTAAAAAAAAGATGTTAGAATGTTCCTGGATAGAATATTTTTGTGTCTTCAAAGAATACTCAAGAAATAAAGAGTTCTTTCTTTAGATCCTTTTTTCTATTTGTTTCATCTTTTCTGAGAGTTGGTAAATTGTGAAATGTTGATTCTTGAACTAAAACCATTTGTCTTTTTATTAACTTATTTTTAAATAACCAGTGGTATACATTCATCCCCCACCTCATTACTTCCTGTGCAAAAAGTAAAGGTATTCCTAAAAATCCCAGTGCTTTAATAACCACTTCTTTGTCAGGTTGATTCCTTGCTTTCTTTGTTAAGTTGTAAAATGTTTTTTATTGTAAAAATACTCAGTAAGGGATATCCTTGACAATGCAAATCTTATATTGGAACATTTACCCTTGGTTGCTGAATTTGCTACTCCATACAAGCAAATCTTCATTAATCCTGCTCAGGCTTCATGGTTCTTTTCAGATACATTGATTGACAGTATGCATATCCATCCAATAGTGAAGCAAACGAAAAAACTTTGTTGTGCCTTTCTTTTATATTTTCTGCAGGCAAAGCTATCTCTCTTAGACCCTTTCACAGTTTAACAACAGCAAAGTAAAATTTGCACCTTACATTACGTTTGTAGTATATCCAGATTTAAAGATTTTGAGACAAAAGCACTTGGAATTTAAAGAAAACTTTGTGCTGCTGATGTTTCCTATTTAAAAGACTAGCAACTGCAGGCTACTACTAGTGGAAATAAGAGTGCAAAAAACACTTTGTGTTAAACTCTTCAGAGTCTCATGGCAATCTGTCCAGAATTCTAGTGCCACATTTCCCCCAGAATGTTCTTTTGCCACCTTACCTCGTGTTGCCCCACTATCTGTTTTCTTCTACTTTAATGTTTCTAATAAGCATATCATCTATTTCCTAGTCAAAATCTGAGCTATTTGATTACTCTTATTTTTTAAATTCCAACATGAAATAAGTTAGAAGAGCAATGTGACTTTATTTTAGAAGCTAATTTACACTTTTCACTTCACTTTAAATTCATATTCAAATTCTAAGTCTCTTGCTTCCCCACAATTCACAAATCTAGTTTTATATTCCAGTACTCCACACTTATGGCCCATGACAGATACATATGCTATTCCCTGATGTTTCCCTTTTCCCAGCCCTTGTTCTGATTATGCTTCACCTAGATGGAGTTTTCATATTGTCAAACCTTTCATTGCATTTGCAGTATACACAGTTTTAAAAGATTTCAAAACAAAATAATTTAAAATTTCTTTCGTTTTTCTTTTAGAATGATGTCTTGTAACCCCACAACATTTTTTGTGGATTTTCACTTCATTTGCAAAATGCAACAATTTGTTGCATTTTTCACACTCCTTTTTAGTGTAGTTACTTGCATACTTGACATTTTTCATCTCTGTAGTATTTATAAAGGGTAGACTCTGTTTTGTGTATGTCGCATGCTGAGTTAGGTAGTGTTGGCACTTAGGAAGAAAACCAGAAGATCCTTTTTAAAAAAAAAAAAAAAGATTTATTTATGCATACAAGAACCAGGGTGTAGGCCAGAGGAGCAGGAAGTGAGGGAATTCACCAGAGACAGGATCTGGAGCAGAACAGGCTTATCTACTGAAAGACACTGCTGAGGGGAGCAGCGGGCGAGACAGGAGAGGTCTGCTGTGCAATGTGGGCTAGCTCCCTGGCCAGGAATCTAACTCTTGCTGCTGTAGTTGGTGATAGCTTGATAGCACCAAAACTAACCCCTGCTCCACCAGGGAAGCCCCACTTTTTTTTGTTGTTGAATTACATTTGAAAGTAGAAACTAGTATCGTGAAGAGGTTCATGCATTACTTAAAGGTAGCCTTACTTTGTGTGTTTGCCCTCCTATAGAGATTGAATGAGCCAGCCTGGACCGCATTACTGTGAAAAATTAATTTCACAGGGTTTCTGTTCTGCCAGTGAAGGCAAGGGATAACTGAGAGTTCCATTTTATAAGGTTGAATGAATTACTAAAAAGGGAAACGAAAGAGAAATACTGAAAGTCTAAAGTTCAGTTTTAATACTTGATCTAATTATGAAATTTTGATTTTTTTGTGTGCTTGAATATCTTTTCATTCTAACTTGTAGTTCTCCTCATCTTAACTTCGTGTTTATTTAGATGCAAACAGGAAAAGGATATCCTCTGGTGGTTTATTTGGGGAAGGCTAAGTCATCAGAAAATCACCTCATGCTGTCTGCCTCACCAAATTATATTTACACTTAAACACAGAGATGCTTTCATACTGTGGGAAAGGAAACACAAGAGTTTAATACTTGTCTTATTTAGTCCTTTGACCACATACTTTTTTTTTTTCTAGACTGAATTAATTTATTATAACTTCATGAGAGTTTCTTAGGTCCCAGGTTATGCTAGGAGGAAGTAGTTGAAAGTCCAGGCCCCCAGTCTTCTGTGTATCTTAACCTTGATGAAACTGGCATATATTTTACACAATTCTTGATATTATGCAAGTTCCTAGGCTCTGTTAAATTTTCTTTTTGGCTTTTGTCTTCTCTTTGCTTCAGTTTGAGTAGTTTTTTATTGCTCTTCAAGTTTACTCTTCTTAAATTTATATTTCTTATTGGGAATCTCTTCCCCTTCCCCAAATTATGTTTGTGTCTTCTTTTAACCCCTTTACTTATAAATGTGGAAAGTTCTTGTCTAATTCCATCATTTCCGTGTCTGTTTGATTTTTATCCTACCAGAATCATATTCCTTTGCTTCGCCTATCTAGTTTTTGTTATTGTGGATACTGTATCATGTATATATTCCAGTCCTGGTGATCATTCTATCTGCCTTTACCTTCAAGACCTAGGTCACCTTTGCTTAATCCAAGAATTCAACCTTAGACACTACATAGCCTGTTCTGTTTACTTATTTTTTAATTACAAAATCCATTTAGTTTTTTAGTATGTTATTGGTCATGCTTTCCTTTTATTATTTCTGAATTTTCCATCTTATTCTCTTGTATACTTTTCACATTTTTCCAATTTAGTGTATCTTTTAACCACTTTTATTCACCCTTTTTTTTCCACCTGCCTTTGAAAAAAGTACAGGTAAAAGAAATTTTGAGGAGAGATTGTGTTCTTTCCTTAGCATATGACCTTAAGAGATCCTTAAAACAGTTCTTTTTGCGGCCTTCTCTCAGTCCCAACCCATCACTTTCATTCTCCCTAATGAGTCGCCGTCTTAAATATTTTAACCACTCTCGAAGATGGCATTTAAGCCTTCCCTGTTGTCCACAAAACTGAACTGTATCTTGACTCTCTATTTTGTGAGCCATCCATCTTTTTATCAGACATAATTTAATAAAAGCTAAAAATGAGAGTAGGTTAAAATACTTTGGGTCAGGTAATGAAAACCTGAAATTGAGTTGAGGACAAGGTGGTTTGTTCTTAAAAATTGATAAAATGGGAAAGGGCTGTTTTAAGGATAACCTTCTATAGTCTGGAAAATAAACTGTATATAAAATAATTGCCTTAGAGTTTTCTTACACTTGTTTCTTGGGTTAATACTAGGATATGTAAATAAACTAGGTTTTTGGGAAAGCTAACATAATTAAACTTTACCTTACAAAAGAGATTGTAATCCACTAGCAAGCTTGTGGTTCCAAAAATAATTGGAAATGTATTCCATTTAAACCCTGAAGTCTCATAACCAGAAAAAACTCAGGAGTCCATAGTAGTCAAAAATAAGATTGCCCCTATAGTATCCTTTCAGTCAGCTTATCTAATCTTAAAATCTCAAGTTTGAAACTTAATCTGGTTTGTTAATTTTCTGTTATTTAAAGATGTGCAAATATCCACCAAAGGAAGTGTAAAATAAGTCTTACGAAACAGATCAGGACACTTTCAGTTGCAGTTGACAGAGCCTGATTTGAATTAACAAAAGCAAAAGGGAATAATTTAGTAACCCACAGAGAAAGCAGAGGTAGCTCTGAAATGAGGAAATCTGGATGCTTGGAAAATGGGTCTGCCCTTGTCTGGAGTCTTCTAGCTAGAACTTCCTGTAGCTTGCTTGCTTTTTTTTTTTTTTTTTTTTAAACATCATTCTTAATTTTTGAACAGTATTTGATTTCTCCCCTCAAGGTAGTCCACACAGTCCTGCCACCACCATAGTACCCATGATCTGTCTTCACGGTCCCTTGTGCTCCCCTGTTTTGCTGTTTTGACCCCTCTTCCTGTCCCTCCCTGCCGTATGCTTCAGATCTATGGTCATTTTGCAAGTATTGTCTTTTTCCTGACCCTCTGTTCAGTTTCTCCGTATTCCACATACAAATGAAATCATATGACATTTTTCTTTTTCTTTCTGACTTACTTCATTTAGCACAGCCCCTTTCAGCTCTATGCACGCTGCCGCAAATGGCATGAGTTTATCTTTTTTGATCTCTGAGCAATATTCCATTGTGTGTATATATATAAAAAAACATATCATCTTGACTCATCTGTTTTGGGGCATTTGGGGCATTTCCCTATCTTGAAAATAGTAAATACTGCTGCAGTAAACGTAGGAGTTCAGGTTTCTTTTCAAATTAGTCCTTTGTGTCCTCTGGGTGGATTCATAGGAGTAAAGTTGCTGCATTATGTGGTAGACCCATTTTTAGTGTTTTGTGGAAACTTCACACAGCTTCCCATAGTGGCTGGACCAGTTTACATTCCTACCAGCAGTTGTAAGAGGGTTCCTTTTTCTCCACCTCCTCTCCAGCACTTGTTTTAGTTTTTTTAGTATGAGCCATTCTCACAGGTATGAGGTGGTATCTCATTGTGGCTTTGATTTGCATTTCCCTAATAATAGGTGATGTTGAACATTTTTTGTATGCCTGTTTGCTATTTGCATTTCTTTTGGGGAGAAGTGTCTTTTTAGCTTTTCTGCCTACTTTTTAATTGGGTTGTTTTTTGTTGTTGTTTTTGTTCTTGAATTGTGTATGTGTTTTGTAGCTTTCTGATATCAGGCCCTTATCAGTTATATGGTGTGGGAGTATTTTCTCCCATTCGTAGGCTGTCTCTGCGTTTTGGTTACTGTGTCTTTTGCTGTACAGAAGCTTTGTAGTTTGATGTAGTCCCAGCTGTTTATATTCTCCTTTGTTTTCTTTGCTTCTTGACACAAGTCCTAAAAGATGTTTCAGGTGCTTGTCATGGAGTGTTTTGCCTATGTTTTCTACTATACCTTTTATGGTTTCTTATATCCAAGTCTTTTATCCTTCCTGAGTTGATTTTTGTGTTATGGTGTGAGATAGTAATCTAGTTTCATTCTTTTGCATGTGACAGTCCAGTTTTCCTAGCACCATTTGTTGAAAAGACTTCCCTCGTTCTAGTGTATTTTCTTTGCTCTTTTGTCATAGATTAGTTGACCATATATGTGCGGTTTTATTTCTGAACGTTCAGTTCAATTCCATTTTTCTGTGTATCTTTTTGTTCCAGTACTGTGCTGTTTTTATCACTATGACTTTTTAGTATAGTTGCTTTGGCTGTTCAGGGTTCTTTGTGATTCCATATGAATTTCATCAATATTTGTTACTTTTTTTTTGAAGAATGCCATTTGAGATTCATGTTGGAATTGCATTGAACCTGTAAATTGATTTTGGTAGATGGCCACTTCGTTAATGTTGATTGTTCTGATCCATGAGCAGAGTAGTATCTTTCCATTTCTGTGTCTTCTATATCTGGTTTCATAATTTCCTTTGTATAGGTCTCTCACCTCTGTTAGATTTATTCTCAGGTACTCTTTTTGGTACAGTTGTGAGTGAGATGTTTTTCTTAATTTCTTCTTCGGATTGCTTGTTTGCATATAGAAATGCTACTGATTTTTGTGTATTGATATTGTGACCTACTACACTGAACATTTTTATTGTTTTAGTTTTTCTGTTTTTTTTTGTTTTTGTTTTTTTTTTTTAGGGTTCTCTCTGTATAACATCTATAAATAATGATTCCTTTATTTCTTTCCTAATTTGGATTCATTTTATGGCTTTCTCTTGCTTAATTGCTCCAGCTAGGACTTCCAGTTTTACATTGAAAAGCAGTGGTGAGAGTGGACATCCATTTCTTGTTTTAGATCTTAATGTGAAGGTTTTCAGTTTTTCCCCAGTGAGAATGATGTTAGGTGTGGATTTGTCGTATATGGCTTTTATTATGTTAAGATACATTCCTTTTATCCCAAGTTTTTTGAGCGCCTTCATCATAATGGATGTTCAACTTTATGAAATGCTTCCTCAGCATCTACTGAGATGATCATATGGATTTTGTTTCTTTTTGTTGATGTGGCGAATTGTGTTGATTTTCAGATGTTGTACCATCCTTGTGCCCCTGGAATAAAACCCACTTGGTCATGGTGTAACCCTTTTGATGCGTTGTTGGACTCAGTTGGCTAGGATTTTGAGAATATTAGCATCCATGTTACTTAGGGAGATTGGTCTGTAGTTTTCTTTTTTTGCATGTTTGTCCTTACTTGCTTTTATCTCATTCCCACTCCTCCTCCCCCACCCTTACTCTGTCATTGTTGCTCTTTGCTGCACATGTTATGTTTCGTTTTTTAATCTCTGTCCTCCATGCTCTATTTTTCTATTGCTGTGTCCCTATATCTACCTTTCTTTTTTTTTAAATACTACTTTATGCATATAAGCTGGGGTGCAGGCCAGAGGTGTGGGGCAGTGTGAGGGTTCACCAGAGACAGTGGGGAGCTGAACAGGCATATCTACTGAAATACACTGCTGAGGGGAGCAGCGGGCCAGGCAGGAGAGGTCTGCTGCACCATTTGGGAATCTCCCCAGCGGGGCTGCAGCTGCCAGCAGCTCCATCGCGCTGCGCTTAACCCGTTGCGCCACCAGGGAGGCCTCCTTCCATAAATATTTTGTTTTTACATATAACATAAAATATTGCCCAATTCTTTATATTTGGTATTTATCAGTTCACATTGTGGCTTAATATTTATAACATGAAAATGATGAGTGATCAAGTTTTCTTTCTGTAGGCTACAGAAAGTGAGGTAGGAGATGTAGATTTAACACGTCTTCCAGGAGGACCTGTTGATTCTGAAGATGAAGAGGAGGAGGATGAAGAGATTGATAGAACAGATCCACTGCAGGGGAGAGATCTTGTTCGAGAATGTCTTGAAAAAGAACCTGCAGACAAAACTGATGATGACATTGGTAAGAAATAAGTCTATTCATAGTAAGAATTTTGTAGCTTAATTACCTGTTGCTGGATAACAATTACCCCAAAACATAGTCACTTAAAACAACACATTTATTTTCTCAGTAATTAATAGTGGTTTAGCTGTAAGTGGTTTTGGCTCAGGGTCTTTCGTGAAGTTGTATTCAGAATGTCGGCAAGAATTACAATCATGTGAGGCTGCATGGGGATGACCTAGAAGATCTCCTTCCATAGTGGCTGTTCACAAGACTGGAGTTCCGTGACACCTGGGCCTCATCAGAGACTGTATAAATGTCCTTAAAATATGACCGTTAACTTTCCCAAAGCAAGTAATTCAAAAGAGTCAGGCAGATGCCACCATGTCTTTAAGCTCTGGACTCAGGAGGGACACATTATCACTTACTCCAAATTCATTTTGCCTCAGTACAACCCTGATAGAGTATGGAAGGGGAAAATGATTATCAAGAGGCAGGGCTCACTTGGGACCATCTCTGAGACTGGTTGCCCCTGTTAATAGAACACAGACTTACTGTATTGTAGTAATTTTCCCCTTCGGGTCTATGAGACATTTAAAACACAGTATAGCAGTGTCCAGTATCTATGAATCCAGTTTTTAAAAATTTCCAATCTTCACAGAAATGTTTACTTCCACTAGCTTTAAAAAAAAAAAGCACAGCACATATTTCAGATAAAACTTAATGAGTTTTCCTTTATGTAATTTCTTAAAGATCTAGTTACTATATTTTGGTAGGGTGAATAATAGTAAAGATGTTAATATTTTCTTTAATGTCAAAGGTTACTTGAAATCATTATTGTTGATTCAATTACGATTTTATTCTGGATTTCCCTTTTATAATACTGTCAATACTATCATTCAGATCAGAAGATGCTGTTAGAATCTGTGTGAGTAAAAGATCAGTACATTTGAATACTCCTTGCTGTTGTACTGATATATAATATAGTTATGAAACTACAATTTACACTTATGTTTTAATCACAATGAAGAAAATACATCTTATAAAAGAATTGTATCGCGTTCTGTTTTCACAAAGCTTTTTAAAATCTGAAATGTAATTAATTCCAGTTATCTGTAGGGTAGATATCACCTTAAAGTTAATTCTGTCTGGGCCCTTTGCTTACCAGTTACATGTGTTTCTCCCCTCTATTTATTATTCATGTATGTATACGAGGCAACATATGAATACATGCACTAATAAACATCTGTTGACTAAATAAAACAAAGCCACCTTGTAGTTGCTTTGACAAATCTTCAGTTAGAATTCACATTTGTTATCCCTAATTTATTTATTGACACTTATTGGTCGCATTAAAAGGATGCTTTAATCCAGTAAAATAAAAGCGTGTGTGTGTGTGTGTGAGAGAGGGGATTTCTGTGAAATAAAAGTGTGTGTGTGTGTGTATTTCTGTAACAAGAAATGAGATTTTTACTATTTTTACTAACAATTTACTATTACTCTATTTTTCTATTATGCTAGTGTTGATTTACAACAGTCAACATTAGGAGTATTGGTGCACACCTCTAAATAACAGGGTTTTTTTTTTCCAACAACAGTCTTGAACTATAGAATTCACATTTATTAGCCCTAGTGTAATTCCTTAACTGTTTTGTTTTTGTGTTGGTTTATTTACTCTGACAGCATGAACTCTTAATCTTAAGATGATGGAAATTGGGTATTGGATTCTAGATTTTACTCTCTCAGATTATAATCCTTGCTGATCTCTGTAATAGAATTTACATGCTTGCTTGTTTTTTCTTTTTTTTTTAATAGAACAATTACTGGAGTTTATGCACCAGCTACCTGCTTTTGCAAACATGACCATGTCCGTAAGGAGAGAACTCTGTTCAGTGATGATTTTTGAAGTGGTAGAGCAGGCTGGAGCTGTTATTCTTGAAGATGGGCAAGAGGTAGGTTAACAAATAAATGATGCACATTATTTAGTATGGAAGCTAATTTTCAGACTGATTTATTTTCCATAAACGTAATGTATAAATCCTCACTTTTGAAATTTATACAGTTTTTAAAATGAAAGCTGATTTGGGGTATTTATAATTTCTGAAACAGTATCTGTTTTTGCTTTACTTTGTGTTCTGTTTCATAACAGTGAACACTGCACAGGATAGGTGTCCAATAAATGATACTCAGTCAGATTTGATTTAAACTAAGTTGTAAGACTTTAATTCTTAATTATTGTACTTTTTATATGTCATTATGCTTAAAATTTTGGTTTAAATGTTTTTCCAGTATTTACTCTCCTCATCCCTTTTATCTGTTATACTTTAAAGAATGAGGGAAGTGTATTGGTTCCTTTGCCTCCTAGTAAACTGCTGCTAGGTGAGGCATTTATGGAACCATTCCATGTTCAGAAATGGTCAGATGGCAACTTAGAGGATGCAGAGGAACTAAAATTTATTACTGTTTTTAGGAAATATTGCAGTAATTTTCTTATCATACCATTAATTAATCCTTAGATGTCATAATTGAACGTTGCATATATTGCTAATAGGAATCTAAGTTATATTTCTAGAAAGTCATTTAGAAATAATTAACATGGACCTCAAAGTATTAACTGACTCTAAGCTGTAATTACATTTATGAATATTGATGGAATATGCTCAAGAGAGTTTGCTGGACAAGTATATTATTAAAAGTTTTTAAAGGCTAGTCTAAAGATTTCAACAATATAAAATAATACAAACATAGGACAGAAACTTTCAGCAATTATGTAAACCATGGTATTTTGAAAAAACTTTCTCTTCCACAAATTTCATTATTCTTTTAAAATTTATTGTGTTTCTACTTTGTGCTAGTTAATATTCTAGACACAGCAGTACAGAGGTGGAAAAGCCGTATGCCATCTCTGTCCTCACATAACTTATACAATCCGTAAATTTCACAGTGTATATATCTGAAGTAACCCAAGAAAGGGCTCAATTTTGAAAACAAAATTTCTTGTTGTCACTGTTTCTTCTTAGAACTGATAATCCAAATTTCCCTTAAGTCTGTTAAAAGTTTGGGCTAATAGGAGGTGTACTAATGGAGAATTAGTGATCTTTTCTTGATACACAATAAAAGAATACACCTCCTAATTGAAGAGAACTTCCCAAACATGAAAAAGGAAACAAAAATTGACATACAGGAAGCCAGAAGATCTCCAAAGTATTACAATGAAAGAAAAAAAAAAAAGGAAGGCATACGATAGTAAAACTATTGAGAATTCAAGACAAGGAAAATATATTGAAAATGATGAGGGCAAAGAAACAAATAACCTATAAAGGAAAGCCAATCAGGCTGACATCAGATTTCTCTGAAGAAACACTACAGGCAAGAAGAGAATGGACAGACATATGTAACACACTACATGCCAACAAATGTCGACCAAGAATACTCTACCCTGCAAAGCTCTCATTCCTCTATGAAGAAAAAATATGGATCTTCTCTGACAAAAAGAAACTACAGAAATTCATCACTACCAAACCCCCACTCCAGAGAATACTAGAAGAAGCCATGACGATAAAATCAACAGAAGAAGGACCAGGAAACACAGAATAAGGTAAGAATTAGAATCACAAAAGGTTTGTTTAAACAAACAAAAAATATGGATGACAGTATATCAGTATTAACTCTAAATGTAAATGGACTAAACACACCAATTAAAAGACAGAGAATAGTAAGATGGATCAAAAAACAGAACCCAACCTTCTGCTGCCTACAGGAAACACATTTAATTGTAAAAGATAAACAGAGATTAATAGTTAAAGGTTGGAAAACAATCCTACAAGCAAATGGACCAACAGAGAAGGCAGGAACAGCTATGCTTACATCAGATAAAATAGACTTCAAACTTAAGAAGGCAAAAAGAGACAAGGCTGGTCACTACATCTTGATAAAGGGGACAATAAAACAGGAGGATATAACACTCATCAACATATACTCCCCAAAAGAAGGAGCACCAAAATATATCAGACATTTATTATCGTCACTGAAAACAGACATTAAAGAAAATACATACATAGTAGGAGACTTCAACACCCCACTTTCTCTATTGGACAGATCAAGAAGACAAAAAATAACCAAGGACATTAAAACTCTAACTAAGGACCTAGACCACATGGGATTAACAGATATTTATCGATCACTTCACCCCCGAGAAATTGAATACACATTTATCTCAAGTGCACACTGAACATACTCCAGGATCGAACACATATTAGGCCAGAAAACAAACCTCAACAGATAGACTAAAATCAAAATTGTACCAGCATTCTTCTCTGATCATAAAGGAGTCAAACTGGAAATAAACCATAAAAAGAAAAAAAGAAACCCTCTTACCTCATGGAGACTGAAGCCCACATTACTGGAAAACCAGTGGATCAACAAAGAGATCAAAGAAGAAATAAAAATTATCTAGAACTGAATGAGAATGAGGACACAACTTTCCAGAACGTCTGGGACACAGCAAAAGCAGTAATAAGAGGAAAATATATAGCATTACAAGCTCACATCAAGAAACAAGGGCCTCCCTGGTGGCGCAGTGGTTGAGTGCTGCGCTGTGCAGCTGTTGGCAGTGCGCGATGCGGGTTCGACGCCCAGTCCGGGAGAATCCCACATGGTATGGCAGACCTCTCCTGCCTCGCCCGCTGCTCCCCTCAGCAATGTATTTCTGATCTGCCTGTTCTGCTCCCCGCTCTGTCTCTGGTGAACCCTCTCGCCGCCCCACGCCTCTAGCCTGTACCCCAGCTTGTATAAATAAATCTTAAAAAAAAAAAAAAAGAAACAAGAAACACCCCAAAGAAACAATTGAATCTCACATCTCAAAGAACCTGTAAATGAACAACAACAAAACCCAAAAGCCAGTTTAAGAAAGGAAATAATAAAAATCAAAGCAGAAATAAACGAAATGGAAATAAAAAAAAAATCTAGAAGATCAACAAAACCAAAAGCTGGTTCTTTGAAAAAATAAACAAAATAGACAAACCACTAGCCAGGCTTACAAAGAAAAAAATGAGAAAAAACACAAATAGGATCATAAGTGAAAAAGGAGAAATCACAATGGACACAGCAAAAATCAAAAAAATAATCAGAGATTACTATAAATAGCTATACAGAAGGCAAAGAAGATATAGAACACCTAAACAGACCAATTATAAGCAATGAAATTGAAACAGTAATTAAAAACCTCTCCAAAAACAAAAGCCTAGGACCAGATGGTTTCAAAAACGAATTCTACCAAACATTCAAAAACGAAATAGTCCCTATATTACACAAACTCTTTCAAAAAATCGAGAAGGAAGGAGTACTACCAAACACATTCTATGAAGAAAATATTACTCTAATACCAAAACCAGACAAAGACAATACAAAAAAAGAAAACTACATACCAATCTCCCTAATGAATACTGATGCAAAAATATTTAACAAAATCTTGGCCAACAGGATCCACAATGCATCCAAAAGATAATACACCGCGGCCAAGTGGGTTTTATTCCAGGGACACAAGCATGGTTCAACATCGAAAATCAATCAGTGTAATCCAATGTATCAACAAAAAGAAAAATAAAGACCATATGATCATATCAATAGATGCTGAGAAAGCATTTGACAAAGTGCAACATCCATTTATGATAAAAGCCCTTGAAATCCTTGGGATAGAAGGAACATACCTCAACGTAATAAAAGCCAAATACGACAAACCCACAGCCAACATTATCCTCAATGGTGAGAAGCTGAAAGCCTTTCCACTAAGATCAGGAACAAGGCAAGGATGTCCACTCTCACCATTGCTTTTCAATATAATGCTGGAAGTCCTCGCCAAAGCAATAGGACAAAAGAAAGACATTCAAGGACTCCAAAGAGGAGAAGAAGAAATTAAACTGTCTCTGTTTGCAGATGATATGATAATATATACACAAAATGCTAAAAACTCCATAGAAAAACAACTCAGAATTATAGACCAGTTCAGTAAAGTAGCAGGATACAAAATCAACGCACAAAAATCAGTAGCTTTCGTATTGCAAACACCCAATCTGAAGAAGAAGAAATTAAGAGATCCATCCCCTTCAAAATCAAAACCAAAAAAAAATCAAGTATCTGGGAATAAATCTAACAAAAGACGTTAAGGCCTTACACAAAGAAAACTATAAAACACTGTTGAAAGAAATACAAGAAGACACAAGAAAATGGAAAGATATCCCCTGTTTATGGATTGGAAGGATTAACATTATCAAAATGGCAATCCTATCAAAAGCAATTTACAGATTCAACTCTATTCCAATAAAAATCTCAATGATATTCTTCAAAGAAATAGATCAAATACTGATGAAATTCATATGGAACCACAAAAAACCTTGCATAGCTAAAGCCTTCCTGACTAAAAAAAAGAAAATGGAGGAATATCACTCCCTGATTTCAAACTATACTACAAAGCCATAATAACTAAAACAGCATGGTACTGGAACAAAAACAGATACAGAGACCAATGGAACTGAATAGAATACCCAGAATTAAAGCCACATATCTATGAACAACTAATCTTTGATAAAGGAACAAAGAAAATGCAGTGGAACAAGGACAGTCTATTAAATAAATGGTGCTGGGAAAAGTGGACAGCCACATGCAAAAAAATGAAACTAGACTACTACCTCACACCCTGCACAAAACCAACTCAAAATGGGTAAAAGACCTCGACATAAGGCCTGAAACCATAAAATTTATAGAAGAAAATATAGGCAAAACTCTACAAGACATACATCTCAGCTAAATCTTTAAAGACACATCCACCAAAGGGAAGGAAGTGAAGGACAAGATAAACAGGTGGGATTACATCAAAATAAAAAGCTTCTGTACAACAAAAGAGACATTAACCAAAACAAACAGACACCCTACCAACTGGGAAAAGATCTTTGCTCACAATACATACCATAAAAGACTGATAACAAAAATTTACAAGGAACTCACACAACTCAACAAAAACAAAGCCAATAACCCAGTCAAAAAATGGGCAGAAGAGCTAAAAAGGCACTTCTCCAAAGAAGAAAAGCACACGGCCAACAGATACATGAAAAAATGTTGTTACATGAAAAATGCTGAGTAGTATTCCATTGTGTATACATACCACATTTTCTTGATTTAGTCATCTATTTATGGGCATTTGGGTTGTTTCCATATCTTACCTGTTAGAAATAGTGCTGCAGTAAACATAGGGGTGCATGTATCCTTTTGGATTAATGTTTTTGTGTCCTTTGGGTAAATGCCTAGGAGTGGAATTGCTGGGTCATATGGTAGCTCCATTTTTAGTAATTTGAGGGTCCTCCACACAGCTTCCCATGGTGGTTCGACCAATTTACATTCCCACCAGCAGTGTAGGAGAGTTCCTTTTTCAATATTAGGAGAATTTTTAATATTTTGTGAGATAAGCCTTTTTTTTTTCTTTTGAGTACTTATTATATGCCAGACACTGTTCTAAACACTTACTATGCACAAACTCAGTTAACAAAAGTCCTATGATAAGTTGTGTATTGTTGTGCCCAATTTAGAGTTAGAGAAACTGACACCAACCAAGGTTAAATGACTTGCCCAATGTTACTCAAGTAGTTGGAGGCAGACTCTGAATTCAAATTTCTGGAGTTTGTGGAATTATTCCTTATTTTGTCGAAGATTTAATTGGTAGAATGTAAAAGTCGCTGATTTATTTATTTATTAAAGATTATACATCCAAGTGGGGGTACAGGACAGAGGCGTGGGGTGGCGAGAGGGTTCATCAGAGGCAGAGTGGGGAGCAGAAAAGGCAGATAAGAAATACACTGCTGAGGGGAGCAGCGGGGGAGGCAGGAGAGGTCTGCTGTGCCATGTGGGAATCTCCCCGGCCGGGCGTCAAACTCGCGTTGCCGCTGCTGACAGCTCCACAGTGCAGTGCCCAACCGCTGTGCCACCAGGGAGGCCTGTAAAAGTCCCTTATTTAAATGCATGACTAAATGAAGATTAAAATAAGCTTTTTAATGGTTTAACAAGTTAACAATTTAGTATTATAGCCAGATCTTTTTCAATTTAAAATTATACAAGTTCTATACATTTATTAATTTTCAAAGTTAATATGACTGTTTCTAAAAAGGTCTTTAAAATCTTTTTTTCTATAGCTTGACTCATGGTATGTTATTTTAAATGGCACTGTAGAAATCAGTCATCCAGATGGAAAAGTTGAAAATCTTTTTATGGGAAATAGTTTTGGAATTAATCCAACTCTGGATAAGCAGTACATGCATGGAGTTGTAAGGACTAAAGTAGATGATTGTCAGGTAAGCTTTTCTCTTTGGTCATGTACTCTTGTTCATTTATTTAAAATGGCTGAATCTGTTTTTCCTTCCTCAAAATAAAATGCCTGATTTGGGAGTTTCAGAAGTTCATAGTTTCTATAACGGAAACTGGATTTATATACAAATTAAATATTTGCGAAATTGAACAAACTAAATGTTTAAAAGACTAAAAGTTTAAAAGACTATCACATAAATGAATGTTGATTTGTTAAAGTTCTGCTGTTACCCAGTTCTTGTTTTTCTTTTTAAATAAAGGAAAGAAATAGGAACTTATGAGTTGTTTTGTTTCTAACTTACTCCTGCTTCATGTTCTTTGCATAGTGTCAGTTTTGAGAGTAAATGTTCACTTCTCCTTTTAGACGAGAATTCAAACAGATTCAACTTCTTTGGTCTTTCTCTGTGTGTGAACTATTTATTTCGCTTTGACTTTATTAAGGATTAAGGAGTTGAATAAAATAGAACTGATGCCACTTGATTTCTTACCTTTGTGTTCTGCCTTAGTGCATAGTGACATATTTTTGTATTATAGGTTCATTAATTGTCCCCATGTTGTTCTTGGACAGTTTGTCTGTATAGCCCAGCAAGATTATTGGAGAATTTTAAATCATGTGGAAAAAAATACTCATAAAGTTGAGGAAGAGGGAGAAATTGTTATGGTGCATGAGCACCGTGAACTAGATCGGAGTGGAACCAGGAAAGGACACATCGTAATCAAGGTAGGTGTCTTACTTATTATTCTGATGGCTATTAGAATAAAACTTTCTTCTTGCTAAAAGGGCTTTGAAATGCTTTTTGATTAGTGGAAGATAAATCACTAATTCTGAAATCTAATTTTAAACATGTTTCTTTTGCCTTTTTAATGTTTTTTTTAACATGTTTTAATGAAGATGGAAAACATTGCTATCAAATATCAGTGTGAGCAGGATATTATTTTAGGTGGTATTGGTGAAGGTATTCCTTCTCAGATTCATATTATGGTTCATTGATAACAAGAGGTAATTACTTGTAAGACAGCAATATTTAGAAACAAAAGAGAAAATGCAGGGATCAACCATAAAGGCACAAGAAATCCCAGCTAAAGATGTAGAGTGCTCTTTGGATCTGTAGCATTGAACTAGACATTAACACCCCTGACCCTCAGTTTTCTTATCTGAAAATTGGGACAATATTAGGATTAAATGAGGTAAATTTAAAAGTATTATCACTGTAAAATCCCAATATTACTCCACATACTGTTTTCTCTCTAACTCCCTGTCTCTCTTATCCCATCGCGTCTCCCATAATCTCCTTGCCCCCTGTCACTCTAAAGATCTCTAGCTGGAAAAGAGGAATTATAGTTGAAAGAGAATATAAACACATTATTCTCTCTTTTAAAGCCTAGTCTTGGTGTTGTTTTTTTTTTTTTTTAAAGATTTTTTTATTTATACATACAAGCTGGGGTACAGACCAGAGGCGTGGGGCGGCGAGAGGGTTCACCAGAGACAGAGCGGGGAGCAGAACAGGCAGATCAGAAATACACTGCTGAGGGGAGCAGCGGGCGAGGCAGGAGAGGTCTGCCGCACCATGTGGGATCCTCCCCGGCCAGGAGTCGAACTCACGTCGCCGCTGTCGACAGCTCCGGCCACCGGGGAGGCCCGTCTTGGTGTTGTTTTTAAAGTAAATGTAATACTTATTTCATAATATGACGAACTGACATTAAATCCTTTTCATCCTTAGTAGTCAGACTATTCCTCAGCAATGTCTTTTTCTTTTCCTAAACTGTTCATTGCATGTAGAAAAGATGAACATATGGTTGGTGAAGTGCTGTAAGCTATCTTCTTATGGGAGCTAGTGTTGATACTTTATTTTTAGATAATTTCAAACTTAAAGAAAAGTTGGGAGAACAGTAAGGAGAACTCTCTGACTCAGATCACCCAATTGTTAGTAATTTACTACATTTTCTCCATTATTTTTTCTGCACATTTGAGAACAGTCTGCAAATAGGGTGCCTCATTATTCCTAAATATTATATTTCTTTGTGTATGCCCTAACAACAAGAATACCTCCTACTTAAGCACTGTAGACCTCTCCTCCCTTCAAGTTAGGAAATAAATCAACAGTGATAAAGTAAAACCATTCAACCTAGAGACTATTTAGATTTTCACTAATTCTCCCAGTGATGGCCCTTTTTCCTTTCTACTCTTTAAGATTTCATCCAGTTACGCAATAGAAATCAGTTGTCATGTCACTTTATTATTCTAGGAACAGTCTTTCCTGCAATTTTAAAGCCCCTCAGCCCAAATCTAGCCTGTGTTTTTTTATGACCAGACTCAAATCACGCTTTCCTGGCAGAAATTCCATGGAAGTGATGTGCTCTTTTCAGTGTATCATCATCAGGTAGTACACATTGTCAACCTGTCCTTCCATTGGTGAAGTTACCCTTGATCACTGGTCATCTTGGTGTCTGTCTGCGAAGTATTTTCATTGTACACAATTTCTTCCTTGGTAATTGATAACTGTTTTGGAAAAAGATGTTCTGGGATTGTGTCACTATCTATTACAACCCTATATCTACCTGTCTGTTTTCATTGACTACTCCTGCCTGAAATGATTTATTTTCATCATTTTTTCTACATGTATTGTCATTCTGCTACAAAGATTAACATCATCTTTGCACTCATTAATTATGTTAGTATAGACTTACATGTTGTATTCCCTTAACATAGGTGTTATTCCAGTGATCAAATTTTTCCAGGTTTGGTCAGTGGGGCCCTCTTCAAGAGATTTCTTTTTCTTTTTGACTGTCCCCATCTTTCGTTATGAACTTCCTTAAGATCTGATAAAAATTAAATGTTCCAGGCTCATGTTTTACTTTTCTTGCTCCAGTTGTGGAATCAGCAGTTTCTCAGAGTATCCTGGATCCTTTTAGTAGAGACTAGCACTCAAAAACCATGATCTGAACACTCGCAATATTCTGTACTACTGAGGTGTCATTGCTCTTAAGCCTCTAAGCAGACAGAGCTAGGAAATGTATGTATGTGTTTGCTGTAAATACATGCACACCTGTAACTTTTTTATCCATCCATTTTCTATCTTTGACAATGATGAGTTCATGCCAGTACTCCCAATAAACTACTGAGTTTTTCCTCTGGCCTTTTCCTTTTTATATTTGTAAATACCTTCTCTAACTATGGCTCTTGTTAAGCTCTGTATTTTTACTTATTTGTTAATCACAACCAGTCTCTTGCTGCGTCAGTATAACCAGGCCCGCCATCTTCTTCACCTGCCAACTCTGTCTCCCAGCATCCCATCTTGTTGGATACTAGTTTGCACCTCAGTGACATTCCTCTTCAACTGGGATTTATCATTAAATAAAATATTGAATTTTTAACCTAATGTTAGAAGAGATCCTACCTCAGTGATGTAGCAATAAGAATAATGGTCTTTCTTTAATATGTTGATCATTTCTACCCCTAACTTAAGTATACATTGCCTGTGAGCCACATTTATGAACTCAAATTATGATTGGCCCAAATGATAAACCCAACTTGGGACTCTCAGACTGGAAATGTTTTGGAATGTGGAAGAATAGAAATGACTGACATGTTGCTTTGTCCCTTAAATAGGTTATATGAAAAACCTTACTTCTGACTTCACTTAGAGAAATAATTTACATAACTAGTTAAAAGTGGATACCTTTAAAAAAGATTCTTGGATAAGAAGATTGTTAGTACTGATGTATACTTACCATGCAATTTTTCAAAGCAATGAAATTGTTTGGGTGGATGCAGCAAATTGAAATTTGATATTATAGGCAATGGTGGGTTTTTATATCAAGCTTAACATTGTGTTTGTTTTGTGTAATTACTTTTGAAAAGACTACAAAGATAGTTAAAGAGCAGTGTAGAAATATTTGCATTCCTTTTAAAAATTTGGAGGCACTCAAGCAGTTTAAACTCTCAAATACTAGTAAAAACTAGTATTTTTGGTTTCTCTCAAGATGGTGAACTAGCGCAGAGAAACTAAAGAAGAGGAAACTTCTCATCTGGGAAGTAATAATAATAACAGCAACAATAAAACTTAGTATCTTGTTTTTGTTCCTATAGCCTGGGAACTAAGAAAATTTGAATATTAAGTTTGGAGAAAAACTTTAAAGTTGAAATCTTTAAAGTTGAAAGTCTTCCTTCTGTTATCTTAAGATACAATTACATCCCCACATTGAATACAAATGGCAGTAACAGTGGACACCAGAGTAAATCAGTAAAGCTCAGAGGAAACAGTTATAACTGAAAACAGTTATAACTGTTGATTAATAGATTGTCCTGTTCCTCTGCCTTTTCTCTCTAAAACCTGGTTGTTGGAAATTACAACCTATAGAAACTATTCCCTCAGTAATAGAGGACTTGAGAACCTGTCTAATGGAGTGCCTACCATGGGAAGTAATGAATAGGAGTTCTTTGGTTCCTGAGCTGCTTGTTTATTTTCTGATCCTTTCTTTTCTTGAATTTTTTTAGGCAACACCTGAGCGTCTCATCATGCATTTAATAGAAGAACATTCCATTGTGGACCCAACTTATATAGAAGATTTCCTATTAACTTACAGAACATTTCTTGAAAGTCCTTTGGATGTGGGAATTAAACTTTTGGAATGGTTTAAAATTGACAGCTTAAGGGATAAGGTTGGTTTTGTAAATACAAAGGACATGAAAGTGATTTTATCCTTTCAATTTTATTCATAAAAACTTTGCAGTTGATAAATGTTTATTTCAATAACAAGACCCCACTCACACAAAAAAATTAGTGAGTCAATATAGAAAGATATATCTCTTGCTTGCTTTTATGACAAAACATTTATCAAAAATAGAGATAAGTCTGAAAAAGACAAAAGTATTTAAAAAGATTGTGGCTCAGCTATAAATTCAGAATACTCGAGAGTATTTTTGAACTTTATCAGATTATGTGGTTGTTTCTGAAGGAGATCAGCAAGACATTTGAAAGTGATTAATAGTTTAGAAAGATTATTCACCAACTAAGTGTTTTTTCAGAGGGGCTTAGATTGTTGGGAAGCCTCAAAATATAATCATTTATAATCATTTAAAACAATTTGTTCTACTTTATTTCTACTGTGACTTTTTAAAACCTACCTATTAGTATTTCATTTTTTTTTTAAAGATTTTATTAATTTATACATGCAAGAGCTGGGGTGCAAGCCAGAGGTGTGAGGGTGAGAGGATTCACCAGAGATAGAGTGGGGAGCAGAATGGGCAGATTGACTGAAGTACACTGCTGAGGGTAGTAGTGGGCGAAACAGGAGAGGTCTGCTGTACCATGTGGCCTGGGATCGAACTCGTGCTGCAGTGGCTGCTGATAGCTTCAGAGGCTGAGGCTTAATCCCTTGTGCCACCAGGGAGGCCCCTTATTAGTATTTCTTTCATTAAAAACTGTTATTTTAAATAGATTTTTACCTTATTTCATTGCATGTTTATATATTTAATAGAAAAACTAGTAATAGCTCAGCAAATTGATAGGAAGTTAGTAATTTTAAGAACATTAAAAGTTGGGCCAAACTGCTGGGTATTTTATTTATTTATTTTATTTATATATTTTTCAATTTTTAAATTTATACATATTTTATGTAATTGTTCATTTTTGAACGATGCTTTGTTTTCCCAGATGTAATCTCCCTAGAATTCCCACCACCAATTCACCCATGCACCATCACCATACTCCTTTGTGCTCTTCCCGTTCTCATTTTGGTCCCTCTCCCTCCCCTTCACTTACAGAATGTCTCTGGTTTATATTTGTCAGTTTGTTTATGTTTTGCTCTGCTGTGATTGATTGATTGATAGTGTTTTTTTCCCGGATCCCTTATTTGGTTCGCCTATATTCCTCCTGTAAGTGCAACCATCCATTATTTTTCTTTCTTCTTCTGACTTATTTCACTCAGCATAATCCCTTCTAGTTACCTTTATGTTGCAGCAAATGACATTAGTTTGTCTTTGATTGCTGAGTAGCATTCCATTGTGTTACATAACACAGCTTCTTGATCCAGCCATCTACTTTTGGTCATTTGGGTTGTTTCCAAGTCTTACCTATTATATAAATAGTGCTGCAGTAAACATAGGGGTGCAAGTATCCTTTTGAATTAATGTTTTTGTGTCCTTTGGGAAGATGCCTAGGAGTGGAATTGCTGGGTCATATGGTAGCTCCATTTTTAGTAATCTGAGGCACCTCCACATAGATTTCCATAGTGGTTGGACCAGGTTACGTTCCCACCAGCAGTGTAGGAGAGTTCATTTTTCGCCACATCCTTGCCAACATTTGTTGTTGCCCGTTTTTTTAATATGTGCCATTCTTACTGGTGTAAGGTGGTCTTTATTCATTGTGGTTTTGACTTGCCTTTCCCTGATTATGAGGGATGTTGAACATTTTTTATATAGTTGTTGGCCATTTGCATTTCCGCTTTGGAGAAGTGTCTTTTAAGTTCTTTTGTCCATTTTTAGACTGGGTTGTTTACTTTGTTTTTGTTGAGTTGTATGAGTTCTTCCTGTATCTTTGTGATCAATCCCTTGTCAGGTATATGAAGTACAAAAATTTTTTCCCAGTCAGTAGGGTGTCTTTTTGTTTTGGTTAATGTTTCTTTTGCTGTACAGAAATTTTTTAGTTTGGTTTAATCTGCTGGGTATTTTAAAGGCAATAAATTGGATGTAATTGGACTGTGGACTTCTATTATTTAAGAAACTAAAGGGTCCAAAAGTGCAAGCATGCCTTTCCATTTCTCACCCATTTCGGCATTATATATAGCTACTTTCATTGCAAAGGGGGGAAAGGCATGCTAGAGAATTAACAGAAAGAACAGCTAGATCTCTCCATGCAAAAAAAAAAAATTGTATATCACATACAGAAATTAAATCAAAATGAATCAGAGACCTATAATAAATACAAGAACTAACATCTTAGAAGAAAGGAAGGGATAAATAATCGTGGCCTTGGATTTGGCAGTGATTTTTAGCTACAGCAAGGAAGAGGTGAATGAATTGAACTGCATCAACATTAAAACCTTTTGTACATCACAGAACACCGTCTAGAAAGACAGGATAAAGCACGGAATGGGAGAATATATTTGCATATATTTGTAAGGGTCTACTATCAAGAAAATATAAAGAAGTCTTACAATTCATGAAGAAATAGACAACACAATTTAAAACTGGACAGAGGATTTGAGTAGATGATTCTCTGAAGAAGATACATAAATGCCCAACAAACACATGAAAAAAACATTCAGCATCTTTAGTCATAGGGAAATGGATCTCAAAACCACATTGATCTTCTACTTCATACCTACTAGGATGGTGTTTTTTTTGTTTGTTTGTTTTTTTAAAGGAAATAACATGTTTTGACATAGTTGCAGAAAAACTGACTTTGCTAGTAATGAAAAATGATAATGCTGCTTTTTAAAAAATTGTGTAGTCTTTTTCAAATATTAAAACATAGAATTATCATATAACCAGCAGTTCTAGATATATTTCCAAAAGAAGTTTAAAAACAGGAGTGCACACACATGTATACAGATGTTCACAACACCATTATTGACAGTAGACAAAAGGTAGAAACATCTCAGATGTCCATCACCTCCTGAAGGAATTAACAAAGCACTGTATAGCCACACAGTGATAAAGAATGATATACTGATGTATGCTGCAACCCTGAAAACATAGTGAATGAAAAAAAAAAAGCCAGACACAGAAGTTCACATATTTATAAAATATCCAAAATGGGCAAATATACAGAGACAAGAAAGCAAATTAGTAATTACTAGGGCCTATAGAAGAATAGATTGGGAAGTGACTGCTTGATGGACATGGGATTTTCTTTTGGAGGGTTGCTATATTCTGGTACTAGGTGGTTTCTGAAGGAGATCAGTAAGACATTTAAAAGTCATTAACAGTTGGGGCCTCCCTGGTGGTGCAGCGGTTGTGCACTGCGCTGTGGAGCTGTCGGCAGTGGCGACGCGAGTTCGATGCCCAGCCAGGGAGATTCCCACATGGAGCGGCAGACCTCTCCTGCCTCGCCCGCTGCTCCCCTCAGCAATGTTTCCGCCTGTCTACCTGTTCTGCTCCCCACTTTCTGTCTCTGGTGAACCCTCGCGCCACCCCACGCCTCTGGTCTGTACCCCAGCTTGTATGCATAAATAAATAAATCTTTTTTAAAAAAGTTACTAATAGGTTAGAAAGAATATTCAAGTAAATTTTCTTCAAAGGAGCTTAGAATGTGAATATGCTAAATCCCACTGAAATGTACATTTTAAAATGGTTAAAGTGAATTTTATGTGTTCCACCACAAATTTTTGAATAATTTACTTAATAGTTTCAATTAGATTATTCAATTCAGTTTCCATTATTCAATTCAGTTTCTATTTGTTAATTTTTAACTTCCCTGTTAATCTGTGATAGGAAGTAAATCAATTCAGTGTCGAAAATTCACAGTATTTATAGTGAAGGAGGTTCTCAAATTTCTTGTTATTACAGTTTTGGCTAAACTAACATTCGGTATGATTGCTCCTCAAAGCTTGCATTTTAAGTTACTGTCTAAAACATGCATCCCCACGTACTTCTTTGAAATGCATGTATGTCTTTGCATACAGGCCATGTTTTCTCACTTAGGCCGAGAGTCTTTGGTTCGCTCTGTTACTTATGTATCCAGGGAAGCAAAAGTTCAAACTGAACTATTCCTCTCTATTAGAATGAACCTTTTGTGTATAGGAAAGGGAGTAAGTAGAGTAGACATATAACTCAGTCCTCTCTCAGTTTTGAATGTTCTCTTGGACTCTACCTTTGCAGAACAAAAGCTTCTCATAACTGTATGCTGTCCTTCCCATGTTCCCACAGGTCACACGGATTGTGTTACTGTGGGTAAATAATCATTTTAATGATTTTGAAGGTGATCCAGCTATGACTCAATTTCTGGAGGAATTTGAAAAGAATCTGGAAGATACGGTAAGGCCCGAAAGAATTTATCATCTTCAGAGTTAAAGGGTTCTCCCCTTCAAGGAGTAGCAACTCAACAGCTTTTATCTTCTCCTGTGTTTTGGGATAACTATTCTGAGAATTTTCAAATTTATATCCTATATGTAATTACATATTCTTTATTGTAGACTTCTCATCTGCCACTCTGTTCCAAACAGAAATTCTGCTTCCTCCTGACAGTTTGTTATAAAACTAGTAATAATGTTATCTTCCAGTCACCTAGACTCATAAATTATAAAGTCATCTGGTCACTGATTTAGGCATTACACTTAACTGTGGTCTTTCTCAGCCATTACTTTTTCACTTTGTTTAGGTATAGGACCTTATTTCATTGTGCATAATCTGTTATAATAACTTGCTGGATTTAGTTCCAGTCTCCCTTATAGTCTGTACTCTCTGGCCAAAAGATCCATTTTTAAATTTCAAATAACGTGAATATTGCTCTATCAATGAACCAAAGTATCTTCAAGCACAGTAATTCTCACATATTCAGGTCCTTACTCTACATTTTCAGAGGTTTTTTCTATGCACCCTAGATTAATCCAACCAGATTATTTTACTTTAGTTTTCTCAAAGTTTTCTCTTTCCGCAATGATGCTGTTTAAATTCTAAAGTTTCCCTTCTGCATGTGAATTCATTTGTTTTAAATATGCAGTGCCTAAAATAATCCCTCAAGGTCTTCTTAACCTTCATGCTAGTGATTGTGAGGCCATACTATTCTCCTTATCAGTTATAAAACTGAGCTGCAAATGGGTTTTCTACACAAAGCAACCTGAAATTTTAGGAAAGTAAATTAATAACACAGCTGAGGAGTTTGTCTGAATTTAGATCCAACACTGCCACTTGCTATATATGTGAAATTGAACAAGTTACCAAACTGCCTTGCCTGTCTTATATGGATTGTTGACCCTAATTTATTGATATTGTTAGATTTATAGTGAATTAATGAATGAAACAATAAACAAAACCTGGCTTATAGCGGATGCTCAAAAACTGTAGTTGTTACTCATAGAATGTAAGTGGATAGAATTAAATAAAGGAGGAAATAGATTTTTGTCACTTTTCTTACCCCTTGGTTCCTTTAGTCTTCTCAGCAGCTCAGCTGGTCTATGTGATATGGGAAGAATGAAAAGGGCTGGAGAACTAAATTAAGACACCATAGAGGCTCACCACCATTGTTTGATTTTTTTTCCCACTGCTGGTTATGTAGATATTAAAGAGGTTAATGGAATGTATGAATTTCCTTAAAATCCTGAGGTTTTTTTTCCTCCAGTAATAAGTCAGTCATCAAATATTTATTGAATTCTACTTTATATTCCAAGGTGTTTAAGGTTCACTATAGGTCTCAGATTTCATCCCTGCACTGAAAACACTTCAGTTTCTTGCATGGACATGAGATTTGCACTTATTACACTATTTCAGAATACTTGAATGTTAAGCTGGTATTAGAGCCTGAAAGTTAGACTACTGGTTTAAGAAGATCTTAAATGAGATAGGAATATCAGGGGTAGATTTGAATGTGTCTTTGAATATTGGACAGTGTTTGGAAAGGTGGTTCAAGTCTTTTAAGATTTTTTTTTAAAGTTTAAAACATTGCTCTTTTTATGTAATAGATAGTATTAGAGTATGTATTATAGGAAGGTTCTGGAAAGTAATTTTTTTGTCATACCTCTCTAAATGAGACATCACTTTGAAATCTTTTTTCCTTAATTTATCTATTTATGCATACAAGAGCTGGGGTGTAGGCCAGAGGTGTGGGTCGAGAGGGCCTGAGAGGATTCACCAGAGATAGAGTGGGGAGCAGAACAGGCAGATTAACTGAAATACACTGCTGAGGGTAGCAGTGGGTGAGACAGGAGTGGTCTGCTGTGCCATGTAGGTTAACTCCCTGGCCGGGATCAAATTCATGCTGCAGTAGCTTCCAGTAGCTTCATAGTGCAGAGATTTAACCCCTTGCACCACCAGACAGGCCCTGAAATCTTTTCTAACGTGTGATTACCCAGAAACTTTAAAAAGGCATATTAAGAGGTCATGTTCTTGAGAGTGCTTTGGAGTAGAAGTTTTCTGTTCTTCAGTTGTATTTATGCTGGCGTGCATGTTCTTTGTTCTATATTTCGTATTCTAATCATTTTAGTTGATTCTTTTAAAGCCTTTATAGGTATAGATGCATATACCTATATAAACCCCACCTTTTCTGCTTTATAGAAAATGAATGGTCATCTCCGGTTATTGAATATTGCCTGTGCTGCAAAGGCTAAGTGGAGACAAGTTGTACTGCAAAAGGCTTCCCGGGAGTCCCCTCTGCATTTCAGACTTAATGGAGGAAGTGAGAAGGGATTTGGTATTTTTGTTGAAGGGGTAGACCCTAGTAGCAAAGCTGCTGATGCGGGACTGAAACGTGGTGATCAGGTAAGTAACTAACAACATAGATTGAAGTTATAAGTCTGCTGTTTGTATTCTCACCTGATATTTTTTCAAGTAAGCATGATCAGTGTAAGTAAATATTTTGATATTTTTAAATTTCTTATGTTTAATTTATATTGGTCCTATACACCTATTACTTTTATTTTTTTTCTCTTTTTTTATTTAATTTATATCCTTTACCTTACTGTGTATCCTCCATAGATTTCCTACCACCAATTTATCCGTAAACCATCACCATAGTCCCTTGTGCTCTTTTCTCCTCTATTTTGGACTCTCTTCCTTCCCCTTCCCTGTAGAATGTCTCTTTTCTGGTTGCCTGCTAGTTTTTGCTTTTGTTTGTGTTTTGTGTGCTGCTTTCTCCTTCTGGTTTCTCGTTTGGCTCTGTTAGAGCCCTCCTATAAGTGATACCATTCGATATTTTTCTTTTTCCTTCTGGCTTATTTCACTGAGCATGATCCCTTCTAGCTCCATCCGTGTTCCTGAGAATTGTGTTAGTTTATCATTTTTGATTGCTGAATAGTATTCCATTATATACGTGTACCACATTTTCTTGATCCAGTCATCAATTTTGGGGGATTTGGGTTGTTTCCATGTTTTAGCTATTGTAAATAGTGCTGTAATAAATATAGGTGTGCATGTGACCTTTTGGATTAATGTTTTTGTGTCCTTTGGGTATATTCCTAGGAGTGGAGTTGCTGGGTCATATGGAAGCTTCATTTTTAGTTGTTTGAGAAACCACCATACCACTTTCCATAGAGATTGGATCAGTTTGCAGTCCCACCAACAGTGTAGGAGCGCTTCTTTTTCTCCAAATCCTCGCCAGCATTTGTTGTTTTCTGTTTTTTTAATGTGTGCCATTCTTGTTGGTGTAAGATGTTTGCCATTTTCATTTCTTCTTTGGAGAAGTGTCTTTTAAGTTCTTCTGCCCATTTTTGACTGGAATTTTTGCTTTGTTTTTGTTGAGTCGTGTGAGTTCTTTGTAGATTTTTGTGATCAGACCGTTGTCTGTTGTATGGAGTGCAAGTATTTTCTCCCTGTCAATGGGCTGTCTGTCTGTTTTGGTGAATGTCTCTTTTAATATACAGAAACTTTTTAGTTTGATGTAATCCCAGCTGTTTATCTTTTCCTTCACTATCTTTGCTTTGGGGGATGTTTCTTTAAAAATGTTACTAAGATGTATGTCATGTAATATTTTGCCTGTGTTTTCTTCTATATATTTTATGGTTTCGGGACTTATGTCCAACTCTTACCCATTTTGAATCTGTTTTTGTGCATGGCATGAGGTAGTAGTCTAATTTCATTTTTCTGCAGGTAGTCATCCAGTCTTCCCAGCCCCATTTTTTGAACAAACTGTCCTTGTTCCATTGCATGGTCTTTGCACCTTTATCAAAGATTAGTTGTCCATGTGTATGTGAAATCCATTACTTTTAATGGAAAATTTTGATAGTATGTGACCAGAAACACCCTGGTGGTCTGGTGCTATCAGCATAATCCCATTTGAATGGTTTCATCCATCCTCCAAGGGTTAGGAAGCATGTAGTAGCAAAACTACACCCATAAGCAAAGTGAGCAAGGTGAGGGACTAGGAAAACGGAAGAGACTCTAAGGAGGTCGGTGGGCATTATCCTTTCCATATAGTGTTAGGTCACTGTAGAACACCATATTTCAAAATGTTATCTGTTGATAACCTTGTTGCTAAAATTCCAAACTTCAGAGAGGAGAGCTGACATTCGGTTTTTTGATCAAAGATGTCTAGAGGATTCTCATGAAAACCAATTTCATTTCCCAAATATAGCTTAATTACTTGGGAGGCTTGCATTTAAAACTTTATTCATGCATTTAGAATGTGACTTCATTTTACTTAAAGCATACGGTCCTGCTTTTTTAATATGAGGGCATTCACATTCTGAAAAGTTTACACTTCAAAGCAGTGGTCCTCAACAAGGGGTGATTGTATATCCACTCCACCCCCACCCCCAAAATTGGCAGTGCCTGGAGATATTTTTGGTTGCCATAATGTGGAGATTACATCTGGATAAAGACTAGGGATGCTGCTCTACAGCCTACAGTCCCACACAGGGCAACCCCCATGTAAAGTTACCTATCCCAAAGTGTCAGTTGTGCAAGGGGTTAAGGAACTGATAAAAAGTTGTAATAATTCCCTTCTTTCCCTAAGGGATTTTTTTTTAAATATTTATTTATTTATGCATCCAAGCTGGGATGCAGGCCAGAGGTGTGGGGCGGCAAGAGGGTTCACCAGAGACAGAGTGGGGAGCAGAACAGGCAGATCGACAGAAATACATTGCTGAGGAGAGCAACGGGCGAGGCAGGAGAGGTCTGCCGTGCCATATGGGAATCTCCCCAGCCGGGAGTCGAACTCACGCCGCTGCTGCTGACAGCTCCACAGCGCAGCAGCACTTAACCACTGCGCCACCAGGGAGGCCTCTCCCTAAGGGAATTTTTAAAAGTAGTTTTCTGTGCCTTAACCCAGACTACTCATTAAGGATATATGGTATCTAGAATCATGGCGTCAAGTATTGTTCAAGTATTTTATTGTGAACATGTTTAAGAATCTCATTCTTTACAGGGGAAAAAAAAAACAAAACAAAACATGAAATCCAGTGATTTCAGGCAGCTCTCTGCCTGCCTGTAACTGTGGAGTTGACTGTTTTTCTTTCTCATTTTCCTTATAATCCTGTTCTTTTAAAATGTAAAAAAAGAAAAAAAAAGAAATCCAGTGATTTCATTTGTGAGAGAGTAGAGAAATTTATCATGCTTTTCTTCTCCCCTTAGCTCTCCCAAGTATTACTGAAATTATTTGATTTTTTTTAATTTATTTTTTAAGATTTATTTATTTATGCATACAAACTGGGGTGGAGGCCAGAGGTGTGGGGTGGTGAGAGGATTCACCAGAAACAGAGAGGGGAGCAGAACAGACAGATTGACTGAAATACACTGCTGAGGGGGGCAGCCGGCGAGGCAGGAGAGGTCTGCTGTGCCATGTGGGAAGCTCCTTGGCCGGAGATCGAACTCGTGCTGCAGTGGCTCTGGACAGCTTCATAGTACTGCGACTTAATCTGTTGCCATACCAGGGAGGCCCTATTTGAGGTTTTAGATTGAAATTATTGTCACTGTATCTTCTTTTTTAAGAATAGCTTGACATTTGCATTTAGTTTTATGAGCTTATTACCAATAATCATTAAGACATTTATGCCTGCCTTACTGATATTATTGATCACCTTCATTTCAACTGTGCCTTATGTCCCCATAATTTTGACTGGTTTCACTATTGCTTTCTGTTCTATACTTTTCTTCACAAAGGACAATTGAGTACTATAGTTTTATATATCCTTGCATGTCTGGAGATGCTTTTGTTCAGTGGAGTATAAGATTATTTGTTTACAGTTACTTTTTTCCTCACAACTTTAAAGTTACAGAAAAGTATCACATCATATTAGTGTTGTCCAAAAGAAGTCCAGACCGAACTTTATTTTTCTTTCTAGGTGCTTTTCGTTCCTGCCCTTCTCCCAACACGATGATGCTTATAGGTTCTTTGTTTTCTTTCTTGCTTAGAAAATCTCTTTGTGTGGTACTACATGATCCATTTCAGCATGTAAACTCAAAACTTTCTTCAACTCTGGGAATTTTCTGGGATTTCTTTTTCTTTTCCTAATACTTTGTCTCCTCTTTGGCTATACTTTTAGATTTTTTATGTCAGTTCCTGAGATCTGTCCTGCTTTTATTTATTTATTTCTCATTATGTTTATTCCTAGTCCTGTGAAATTAGTGTTTTTTTAAATAAGTGTCCTGTGTGATTCTGAGGTACACCCAAGTTTGGGGAGCCTTGATGTGACGGATCAGCACTGTCACATGGAAGAAAACCCACTGCAGTTGTGCTTGTCATTTATTGACTATTGATTCTATCGCTGCAAAAATTCTTATTAGATGTAGTTAGAATACCACTTTTAAATGAATTATCTCTTGAATGCACTAAATTTTCATTCAGATTGTTCTATTTGCAGTACACATACAGGTAATTTTCATGCGCTTACACAACATGATTAATATTTTTGCTTTTATTTTGATTTATTTTTACTCATATATAAACCTGTGTTTCTAAAAAATCTTCAGATAACAGGAAGATGAACTTTATTAAAATTGTTAATAGTAGATATTTGGGAAAATAGAGTAATGTAAAAGAAAGAAACAAAATAATCCCACTTATCACAGAGATAACTTGTTCACATACGGGTGTTGTTTATTCAAGCTTCATTTTATTTTTTTCACCATTAAAGTTGCCAAAAATACTAATAGTGTTTATATCTTAATTTGTATTTTTCAAATACCTTTTTTAAGATAATGGAAGTAAATGGACAAAACTTTGAGAATATTACATTTGTAAAGGCCCTTGAAATTTTGAAGAATAATACTCATCTTGCACTTACTGTGAAGACCAACATTTTTGGTGAGTTTCGTTGTGAAAATTGGACTTTTTAATAGCAAAAATATCATTACAATGAAAAGGATAATAAAATGTACTTGTTTCTTTCTAAGCTATTTTAACATTTTTAGGATCTGTTGAAATACAGTATGTAGTGAAATATAGTATGTATTATAGAATTTTTGTTTTCCATTATTTGTATTTAATAGCATATTTCATGATGACAGATTGAAAATAAATGTAAACGTTTTCAGTCTGTCATTATGAAATATGGTTATTATGTACTGTATTTTATAGGGAATACTGAGTAAAACTTAGATGTCATAAATTTTCCCCCCTGCGAATGTGCATATCAATGTATTTCTGTTTTACCTTTCTGAAGTAATAACATGAATGTCAGATGATTTGTTTAAAGAAAATAAATTTGGTATTTCATTTGATTAATCAGTGAACTAGGTTTTTAGTAGCAGCAAACTTATCTATGTAAAAATGTTGGTTAGTGTGCATGTTGTGTGCTTTGATCATGTTTATATTTGGTTGAAACAAGAATAATCTTGTACTTTTAATTAATTCTAATTTTTTTTAACTTTTAGGAAAGACCTATTTTACTTGGGTTTCTTCAGATACCATAGGCTTTCTCTGAAATTCTGTGAAGGCAGAAGTAAAGAACATTATACTAGAAAACTTCAAAGAAAATTTAAGAGTCCTTATAAAGTAGAGAGGGAAAATTTCTCTAAGTCATGTAGGTTGCAATTTGAAAAGTAAGAGTTGAATTTAAAAGTTAGGTCCATGGAAAAGGAAGTGTGAGGGTTTTTTTTTTTACTTTGGCTCCCAGTGTACTGTACTGAGTCATATGAAAAATGAAACATTTGGTGTTTTTCCTCTTTTCCATTGAGTCCCTTAAGGTACATTATGTTAAATCTGGTATAATTGTTTCTTGGAAATTTCCTAATACTGTATTAGTTCAGCATAGAATAAATACATAAGCCTTGATAGTTTCTCACTTTTCTGGAGTTTGGGCTAGTATCTGGAAACATCAGCTTTGGGACTAAACTGGCGGGATTCCAACTTCAAAAAATACAATAATGCGAGATTGCTTTTATTACCAGGAGCAAATTATTTCGTCTCACTAAGCTTCAGTTTTTCCAGCTCTATTTTATAGGATTCTTACAGGTATTAAGTACCTTTAAACTCTTTTTGTCTGGCACATAGTAATTATTAACTAGTATCAGATATTATCATGTATAAAAATAGAGGCAGTGTAATGTAGTGGTTAATAACATGCACCTTAGAAGGCAAAGTAGGTCTGGAGGGTGCAAAATTTAGGGAAGTTACAAACTCTCCATTCTTTAAGTGGTGAGAAACAGTTGCCTGACAGAACCCTAGGTGAATGTGGCAGAGGTGAGGGGGTTTATGTAGTATTGTAAGGGGGGGCCCCATAGCAGTCAAAGCCTTATTCCTTATTGTAGTAGTCAGTCAGTATTCATCCCAAGCAAAGCATCAAAGTGTTTCTCAAAGAAATATTAGTAAAACGTTTGTAGAAATGAAGTACTCCACTCTGGAAGTGGTACTTGCCCTAATAATTATGAAATGACACGAAGCAAAATTGAGCAGTTAGGTTATCCTGCATGGAACTTGCAGTTAGAACTCCTACAAAAAGGGAAGTTGTAATTAGAAAATACAGCTCTTAGAATCTACAGCAAAGCATACATGGTTGGTCACTTTGTGTTAATTAAAATTTTACAGCCACAGATCACCAGTCAGAGGAGAACGATGATCATTGACTGGGTGTGGTGGGCCACCAAACAATGATCTTACAGATTCTGGAGCAAATAATTTAAGGAAAAGAGAAAAAATGTTTGTAAAACTCTGCTCAGAGAGATTTTAAAGATTTTCACTTAAAACAAGAACAGGACATTAGGAAAAAAAAACCCAATCATTGAGAAAAACGGTAATTTCCAGTATGGTATCAAATGTATCCTTTTTGAATACACTGCATGGGGTTCATCTGAAGTTTATGATAATAAAAGAATCAGCTTCATTTATTTTATCATCCTATGAAGAGAATTGAAACATTTAAGAGAAGGTGTTTTCATTTAGTTTTATGTATCTTTCATTATACCGTGTAAAGTCCCCTCTATTTCATTAAGAAAATGCTTAGTCCATTTACATTTACTTGTAGCAATTACATGAGAATTTGAATCTTGTCATTTTTGGGATTGTTCATTTCTATGAATGATGGTTTATAGTTAGGTAAATTTTCTGCTGTAGTACCCAGACTCACTTTAATCTTTGAGGGTTTCAGTAAAAATTGATAGCAAAGACAAAAACATTTAACAGGAAATTTCCCAGACTGTTAAAAAAAAAAAAATTGAACAGTTGCAGAATATCTTAACAAAATGTGAAGCCTTGAAAATATATTTTGGAACCACAGTCCACAAAAGGCTAAACAAAATAGAAAAACATTTTCCAGAGGAGATATAAATAGGACTCAGCAATTTTACTATAACAAGGATCCCTTGTTACAGCTCTGTGTATTTATTTTGTTTGGGTTAGCTGAGCTGTTGAATGTGTGTATCGATGGCTTTGTTTAGTTCTAGACATTTCATGGCTATTATCACTTCAGATATATTTTTTTT
>PVIJ01005096.1:85860-108317 GCA_004024925.1 Scalopus aquaticus
TTTTTTTTAAAGATTTATTTATTTATACATACAAGCTGGGGTACAGACCAGAGGTGTGGGGCGGCGAGAGGGTTCACCAGAGACAGAGCGGGGAGCAGAACAGGCAGATCAGAAATACACTGCTGAGGGGAGCAGCGGGCGAGGCAGGAGAGGTCTGCCGCACCATGTGGGATTCTCCCCAGCCGGGTGTCGAACTCGCGTCGCCGCTGCCGACAGCTCCACAGCGCAGCGCTCAACCGCTGCGCCACTGGGGAGGCCCCTATCACTTCAGATATTAACTTTGCCCTTCTTGTCTCTTTTTCATATTAGAGACTATAACTCTTCTATTTTAGAAGAATAGTATCCCATGTATATCTCTTAGAATCTGTTCACTGCTTCCCTTTTTACCCCTTCTTTGTGCTTTGTATATTTTTCTAATAACCTGTATTTAAACAGTTACCTTTTATTCTGCTATATCCAGTCTTTTGTTAAACACATATAGTAAGTTTAATTTTAGATACTTAATTTCTCGGTTCTAGAATGTCCGTTTGAATCCCTTTATGGACATCATTTCCCTATTGCAGTTGTCCTTTTTTTTCCACCCATTTTTCTCTCTTTATCTCTTTTTTTTTTAAGATATAGTTATAAAATCCTTGTGTATTAATGCCACCATTTTAATTATATTTAATTCCATTTTCTCCTGACTACCATATTTTCTTTGTCTTACAGTTTTTCATTATATGCTGTACTTTTGTGTATAGCATCTTAGAGAATAGTGAAAGAAATATTTTCTCACAGACATTATCTGCCATTTCCTCTGGTTAAGCAGATAGAGTAAGAGGAATTAAGTCTGGTCAAGCCGGGTTGCAGAATTACTTAGACTGTGTACAGTGGTTTCAAGTTGAGAGCAGTACCTGTCATGTGCTTAATTAGGCCCCTCTTCTGAGGGAACTTTGTCCCTAAGCACCAAGAAATGGCAGGAAATTTCACTCAGCTTTTTCAGCCTTGTCCTTTTGGAACCGCTACCACTCTACTCCCAGTCTCTACCGAAGGCATAGGTTTTGATTCAGTTTGATAGGTTTCTATCTCCTTTTTTTAATATAAGTTCTCCCCTTCAGAAATTTTGAGCTTAGCTCTTTAGCCTCACAGTAGATAAATATGCCCCAAATAGTTAAATATGTCCTGTGTTTCTTTCAAGTCTCCCCGTTTTGTGACTTGACCTCCTAAAGTACCGTGAGACCCATTTTTAGCCAGTGCCCAATCTCTCTTCCATTGTCTTACTAACAATGCCCCATGGAGACATGTATAAGAATGCCTCTACCCTACACAGATAAACTACTTTGTATACTAGTAAGTAACCTTACCAGTATAGAAATATTCTGTTGTCCATTCAAAGATTACCTGCTGCTTTAAAAAAAAAAAAAAGATTATGCATACAAGAGCTGGGGTGTAGGCCAGAGGTGTGGGAGGAGGGAGATGAGAGGATTCATCAGAGACAGAGTGGGGAGCAGAACAGGCAAATTGACTGAAATACACTGCTGAGGGGAGCAGTGGGTAAGAGAGGAAAAGTCTGCTGCACCATGTGGGTTAGCTCCCTGGCAGGGATCGAACTCATGCTGCAGTGGCTACTGATAGCTTCATTGTGCTGAGACTTAACCCCTTGCGCCACCAGGGAGGCTCCTACCTGCTCCTTTTAACAGAAAATTAAAACACTTTACCATAGCATTATTATCTCCTTCCTCTACCTTGTTATCTAGTCATTTTCATTTTCTTGTACTTGCTTTTTCTAACACAGGGACTTTGAATTTGAGGTTTCTCCTACCTAGAATCATTCCTCCTTTGCCGAGTTAAAATCTACTAACCTTAGTGGTCTCTTATACAGTGACTTGATTAGAGAAGATTTTCCCTTTCTCACTATTTTAATTATTTCCTTGCTTTATGTTCTTTCTGTACCATGTGTTTTAGGCTGACTCTGTACCATAACAGGAGGAATTTACAGACATGTGTTATAGTGCCTAACATGTAAATATTTTTTTGAATGGATGAGTATCTTGATTTTAGCTCAAAAACCATTTTTACCTTTGTCACATGGCTTAAAAATACAGTGAAATTAAAGGAGTATTTACTTTATAATGTGCCAATTTAAAAAGCTTAGGCGATTTGAATCTTTAAGTCCTTTGATTACAATTTTCAGTGGTTGGGATTTCAGGGGACACATTTATACAGTTCCGAGCTTTTCTTTTATAAATGTACATTGACCGTACTGATCAAAGTAACACCTCACTGATAAGCTGAGTGTTTGGTTCTGCATATCATTTGACTGAACATGTAGCTACCATTTCTCTTTCATTCAGACCCCAGCCCCTCCTTGAATTTTTAGGAAAATTGTACTCTACCTTAGCATTTATCTTTTAGTCTTCTTTCCCTAGCAATTCATCTCTCTTATTTAAGCACACACATTTAAAATAATAACAACCAAAAACATCTTTTCCTTTCCATTACTAAATGAAAAATAGGTGATAGAAATTTTCTTAACTGGAAAAGGAGACAGTTCAGGAGTTCTAGATCTATAGCTTCATAATATTTCTGCCTGATCTCAGAGAGGGATAACCCCTTTCAGAAAGTGAAAAATTGGATCCAGGCAAAGCACCCTAGATAGTCAAGTTCTCTAATGTACCTTCCTTTCCTTTTTACTTTACTGAGTGATAAAAGACTCATAATCATAAATATGACCGTGAGGAAATTGTTGTATATTTGTTTCTGGTGAAAACAGGTCCAGCAAAAGCTCCTCCCATTTTTCTAGTGGCTAGATTTTGCAAAACTGAGCCTGACTATAGTACTTGTATCTCATCTTAAATGATTTATGTTATGGTAAAGAATAATATATAAATATTAGAATCTAAATATCTAGATCTATAAAGTATGAGTTTTTTAGTTATAATACTACCTAAATAAGAACTCCTGGACTTTTCAAACATGTTGGCAGCCTGCCCACTTCTTTCCTTTGCATTTTCCCCAGTGACTCTTTTATCACACTTGGGCAAATTCAGAAGTATGATCAGGTATAAAAACTGAAGAGAGAAGTGAATGTAGCTGGTAAATAAAAGATGAGTATAAATTTTATGTTTAATGCATGAGGCTGTGAAAGAAAGCAGCTGATATACTTTTAAATTTGTTTTTGGTGTAACAGCTTTCTAATGGGAAGAAATGACAGATGCATTTATTTGTTTCCACAGTGTTCAAAGAGCTACTTAGTAGAACTGAACAGGAGAAATTTGGTGTACCTCATATTCCCAAAATTGCTGAAAAAAAAAGTAATCGCCATTCAATCCAGGATGTACCAGGAGATATTGAACAGACATCACAGGAGAAAGGAAATAAGAAAATAAAAGCAAATACTGTTTCAGGTGGAAGAAACAAAATCAGGAAAATTTTGGATAAAACAAGATTTAGTATCTTGCCTCCAAAACTATTTAGGTAGGTAATACTTATCTCAGTCACATTGGCATTGGCTGTAAAATTTTTATTTTTTGGAAGGAGGGTTTGGGTCAGCTTTATTTTTTATGCAACTAACACATCATAAAATCTGTGAGCAATCTGTAAATAAGAATAAATTCTGCGTGTCTTCCCATAACTTCCATGATAGGTTAACTATACTTCCATTAGCCTTAGCTTTGAATTTTGAAAAACACTGCGATTTTATGAATTTTTTTGTGTATGTGTATTTTTGCTTCAGTTTCAGTCCCTTTATCTACAGATTTGAACACCTTAAATCCTGGGACACATTTACTAATACTAGTTTGTTTTTTGAATCTTTTTTTTTTTTTTTTATGGGACTGTTAATTCCCATCTGAATTTTAAAGCTGAACTTTTAACCAAGTCTGTTTCCAAAAGGAGATGTCCCCCAAATTGAGTAAAACTTCAAGATTTTAAATCTTAAGTGAAGGTCCATAAAATACTGACAAAATCATTCCCTTGAAGTATCATGACTAGATATGGCTCTAGTATATATTAATTAATATGTTGGTGTAAAGTAATCATAAAAGTTCTAATCAAATACAATATTTAGCTCTTGGTAGACATATATTATATGCTAGGCTCAGTATCTAGAGGAAACTTAAGTAGAGCAAGTTTCTTGTCCTCCAAGAGTTGGTTGTCTGAAAGAAATGTTAACGATATTTATAAAGGTTGGTAGGTTTCAATAGGCTGTTTTCATATATGCACACCTAGAGAGGAAGCAAGAAGGATAAGCGCTAGATTCTGAAGGATGTCATCGTGTCATGATAGGGATTCACAGAGGCAGTGATGTGTTAAGATTTATTCTTTTAGGAATATCTGTGTGCTAGCTGTGTTAGTGGTTTGGTGTTAAAGGTGCAGCAAAATGTAGCAGTAGTAGCAAGATAGCTAATTAGGCACCTTGGAACTAAGTGAAATGTTAGTTCTCATTTACATAGTTCAAAGTCTCAGATTTTCTGTCAGAAATTATTCTTCTTGAGTTATTATTTCCAGTCAGAGAAACACATTTCGGTAAGGGCTCACACAGAGAATTGAAACATCTGAGCTCTGGTCTTAATGTCACTCATATCTAGAAAGTTTATTACTCATCCTTTCTGAGTGACTGCTGTCTTTGAGATCAGTGGTTTATAAAGTCATAACTTTAAGGTGGTAAAATTATTTAATATTAGCATGCTGTGACATGACAGCATAGTGAACATTTGTGAGACCACGTCTCACAAATAATATTTGTGGTCTCACAAATAATAATGAGTAAGATTATAGAGGGGCCAGCCCACACTGAAGAGATTGGGAATGGTTTTGGATAAGCAGAAGTTTGTAAGAGTTCACGAATGGGAGATCCTTAGAAGGTAATGCCCTGATTTCCATTTCCAGAAACCCTGGTGTTTTGGGGCCTGCATTATACATGCATACATGCATGCATGCATGCATGCATGCATGCATGCATATATATATATAGGAATATATATAGGAACTATATAGGAGATATATATATATTGCCTAATATATAGGAGATATATATATATATATGTAGGGATAAATATATAGGAGATATATATATATATTCTCTTTTAAACAGTGGCAAACTTATAATACATGTCATCTAAAACTAGAGAACAATGTGATTGTAACTGACTGTAGCTTGTTAGTATTACATTCCAACCAGCTATATTAAAGTTTTAGGCAGTTAAAACAGTATCTCACCTCCACAGTATCTCTTTCAGGGAGTAGGAATTGCTTATTCTACTTTGATTCTACTTTTGGTTACAGAGGAGGCATGGAAATTGACGTGATTGAGAGCAAACTTTGAGTATTTTCAAGCATTATTTCTTTATAGAGGTACCCCCCTGAAATGAAACATCTAGTAAGAATAGTTTTATTTAAAGCTTTTTTTCATTTACTAGTCAGTAAGCATTTATTGAGTTTCCTGTTTGGTGTCAACAACAGACTTTTGACTATGAATACAAACATAAATAAAGTGCTGCCCTTTAGGAGTTAATTATTAACTCTTGTTAAGCTAGCTATAACTTCTAATCATGTTTCAGTGAAATAAAATGCTAATAATTTCAGCTATATCAATACCAAGAAAGAGATTAATTTAGGAGAAATTGTAACGGTTTTCTACTGGACCCTTTTGCAGAGAGAACTAGTTGTTTATTTTACCTTTCAGACTGGTCCTTTTGCATTTTTGAGACTGTATGTGATATTTCTTGGCATTTAGCCATTTGAAGTTAATTCAGACTACACTTTCTGCTACCCACATTTAAAAAATGAGTAAAATTTCAATAGGAAAATAGGCGGAAAACATGAATAATGTTGAGCATCAACAGTAATCAAGGATATGCAATTTGTAACAGGATACCATTTATTTCATTAAAGATTGATAGAAAATTGTCAGGGCCAGAATTGGTAACATAAAATAGATAATAAAGTACTTATTATCTGTGGGAACATAAAATCATGCAAACTTTCAATAAAGCATTTGGGCAATGTTTTTTAATAAGATCTTTAAAAATGTTCATACCTTTAATTCAATAATTTCATTTTTATAATTATGTGTATATACATACATATGCATATACACAGAGATACTCTTAATAGTATCACCTATATTAAAACAAAATTTGAAACAACCTAAATGTCAAAATACAAAAGTTTAGTTGAATAAATAGTCCCTGGTGGCGGAGCGGTTGAGCTCTGCGCTGTGGAGCTGTCGGCAGCGCGCGATGCGAAATCGACGCCCAGCCGGGGAGAGTCCCACATGGCGCGGCAGACCTCTCCTGCCTTGTCCTCTGCTCTCTTCAGCAGTGTATTTCTGATCTGCCTGTTCTGCTCCCCACTCTGTCTCTGGTGAACCCTCTCACCGCCCCACACCTCTGGCCTGTAACCCCAGCTTGTATGTATAAATAAATAAATCTTTTTAAAAAAAAATAGTGCCATATGCAGGAAATATATTAGTTGTGGCTTTCTTTAATATGTGGTTTTATGGGGGAATATTTTCCTTTCTTGTTTTAAATTTTCCACTTTGTATGTTTAGATTTTAATTTAAAAATAAAAGATTTCTATGAGTTTAGTTCCAGAATTTCTGAACATTTCCTATGTTCCAGGATTCTACAGAAGGGACACTTAGTCTCAACCTTTTACAGCTCTCACTTACTTAAGAGAAGGAGTTGGTTTGTAATGAATAATTATAAGAATGTCCATATATGTGAGAGGAACAAAGAAAATGAATGCAAGGAAGGAATCGTTGAAATGAGAATAGACAATCCCCAAAACCTTTAACCATAATGTAATTTTAAAACAAAAGAAAGGTACTGAAAATTAGAAGGGGAAAAAAAGTTGTTGATTTTGAGTAACATTTGTAAATTAGGACACAACATTGTGGTTTTTATTGACATGAGAATATTTCACAGTACAGGAAGTCTGATTTTTTTTTAATTACTCAACATATGTTTTCATTAATCACAGATTGCCTAAGTAACATCTTTATATTATTCATTATAACAAGTGTACTGGCTTGTTTGCTTATCAGAAATTAATTTTTCTCCCTATTTCTTGTCAGTGTACTTTTGTTTGCTTTTAATACTGGGATTATTTTCATTTGCATATTAATATGTCACCTTTTATGAAGGCTTAATATGAAACTAAGATAACACTTTATTGTAAGTAAATTTAGTGTTGGGGAATTATTGAGGTATTTTTCATCTTGTTTTTGTTACTGCATCACCTTCTCAGGAGACTGTTTTGGTAAGATATGGCATAATTTTTTGGCAATGGGCTTTATAAATTCAGCTTCCAAACAAGCATGGATATTTTGCCGATTATATACGATTTCATTCATGTCATAGCATGAATTATACATAACATTAGTGTAGTTTTCATTCATACATGTTCATACCTTAATTATCATGAATGCCAGCCTTACATTATAACTGTACAGTGTTATATCTATTGCTTATTAAAAAGAAGTAATGTTAAATAACATCAGAGAAATAAGGACTTGTAGTACTTCTCTGTAGTAAATTTTAACTTCCTGCAACCAAGTAGCCAATTCCCTTTGATAGAAAATTTAAACTTTTTAACATTGTTGAAGTTGATTCCACTTTGATGATTAGTAGGACCAGCTGATTTCTTTAATAGTTTGCTTCCTTGGATTCAGTTGCCTGACCTTCTATGTCCACACATTAGCAGATTTAATTTTAGAAGTAATTTTTAAACATTTTTTATAAAACATGTTCTAACTAATTGAAACTGTGCCGAATTACTTACAAAGCTATATATAAAACATCTGGGAAATTCCTCCTCTTTTTTTTTTTCCTTTCCTAATCTTAAAACAATTATTTCTGATCTTTATGAATATACACCTAATTATAAATAGTCAATTTAGCATAAACGCAAACAAGGTATTTCCTTTGCCTCATCTGTATGTGTCAGATTAGACTCCCTTCTCTCCCCAGGAAAACATTTCCTCTCTCTGTGGAGCCTTTACCCTTTGTACCTACCCTGCCTCCCTCTGGTTTTCAATAGGAATTGCTTATAATTCTCTCTGGGTTTGTACAATTCTGTTTTAATTTTGGTCAAAGTACTGTACTATCTTCTTAAAAATATAAATCCTGTTTTCCTCTGTCTAGAACATTCACCTGCATTATCTAATCTAATTCTCACAGTAGCCCTGGAGGATAGATAGTATTGTTCATATTTTTAGAGGATGGAACCAAGGTACAGAAACAAAATTTCCATGAGGTCACACAACTAACAGCCCAACCTGTCAAGCAAGCTTGCTCTTAAAACACTTCTTTGCTCTTTTATGTTTTCATGCTTTTTGCTGACTCCTCTGCTTACCCCAGCCCTATCTTTGTTGTCTGTCTATTAATAGTCCGTTAGTTGTTCATTTAGTAGTGCATCTTACATATTTTCCAAATCTGCCAAAAATCATTACTTTTACTCCTAATGTATTCTACATGTATCCCATATTACTCATTTTTAAGACAGAATAATCCATTTCGTGATACTAGGTAAGTTTTCTGTGATACTTCTGTATATGTACAAATACTAGGTAGAATGTTGCATTGAATAAAATATATAAAGAAATTAATATTAAAGTAAAGCATTGGGTTTTAATGTAAGCACAACCCTTAGAAATAAATGGTATTTTTGTTGATGATGTTGTTGGAAATCTTTTTGTTCATTTCAATTGTTCTGCTTATCCTATGTTTTAAAGAACTTTTGGGATACCTAAAACTTCAGTGACAGTTGAGATTTTTATTTTTACTTTTTTCTTTGATTTAGAGTTGCCTAAAGGAAGACTATTAAAGGAAGAATATTTTATTTACTTTAATATGCTCATTTAATTGATAATTGTTTTTGAATTCTTAAAGGAAATTAACTTTAGATAACTTGTCTTCTGCTATGGCTTTGATGGTCTCATCTAGAGAACATCAAATAATTAGACCTGAGAGGTCCTCCAAGAAACAATGGACCATTAGGATAAACTTCAGACTAAAAATCTTTTTTTTTTCAATGGCCCCTTCCTCTTCCTCTCCCTGCCACACCTCCCCATCTTCTACATATTAAGTATTCCCATTATCTGTTGCTATTCTCTGTACCTTCTCCTTGTTATCTTTACCCTAGTCTTGCAGTTTTGGGTGGTCACCAGGTTAATCATGTTTAAAGACCTCTCGTTTTGTCATTTAAACCTGACCCTTCTGTTATGTACAACTTGTCATATTTTGGGTTTGGTTTTTCACTCTGTGTCTATTCTTTGATTAGGTCACCAAGCCTTTCTGTGGAGACAGAGCCTTGCTGTGGCTCTGCATTGTTGGATACATGTATTATTATTGACTGAATTGGCAGATCATAAGGGCTCCCTAAATACTCAGTTTTAATTTCTGTACCAAAACCAGCAGAAAATAAATGATTATTTCTCTGTGATGTAGAACAATTACTTCAATGTATAAGTTCTATTTTATTTCAGTATAATTTTAAAAACACTTCATCATTATAGTTGTCCAGTTTTTTAAGTTTAAACCACCTCTTTGAATTGGTTCTATTAGACCTTAGTGCACAGAGAACAGAAATGTTTATTATTAAATTCCTTCAAATAATTTAAAGTGATAATATGACATTCTTTTGAAGTGATGGAGGCCTGAGCCAATCACAAGATGACAGCATTGTGGGAACAAGACACTGTAGGCATAGTCTGGCTATAATGCCTATTCCTGGAACTCTCTCATCAAGCAGCCCAGATCTCCTACAGCCTACCACCAGCATATTGGATTTTTCCAATCCTCCAGGTAATTTTTGTTTGTGATTTTATGTCTTTTTTTTTTAAGATTTATTTATTTATACATACAAGTTGGGGTACAGGCCAGAGGCGTAGGGCAGCGAGAGGGTCCACCAGAGACAGAGTGGGGAGCAGAACAGGCACATCAGAAATACACTGCTGAGGGGAGCAGCGGGCAAGGCAGGAGAGGTCCGCCGCACCATGTGGGATTCTCCCCGGCTGGGCATCGAACTCGCATCGCACGCTGCCAACAGCTCCACAGCGCAGCGCTCAACCACTGCGCCACGAGGGAGGCTTGATTTTATGTCTTTATGTTGGCATCAAACAGTTCAACTTGTGCAATTAATACGAGATTTGCTGTAGCCCTCTTCTTTCACTTCTAGTTTGTGATGATGAAAAAAAAAAAAAACCTGTGAAAGAGAAAACTACATATTTTTATCTAAACTGGCATGGTATTTCCGCCAATATGAAATGAAAGAACATAGAAAAAAGATTGTATTTCGGTATCTTTTGTTAACCCTAATTGAAGCAGTGGTTAAAGCAGAGATACATCCTCTCAGATAAGAAACATGTTACCATGGTTTGTAAAAAGAATAGGGAAGATTATTTTCATCTAAGAAGCCTCACCTACCTTCTTCTGTGATGTACAGCAATGTGCTAGTGATTGTCTAGTAATTGGTTTTCCAGAAATTGACTTCTCCCCAACCTCTGTCATGTATTGCTAATAAGGTACTATAGCATCTTTTTCCTTGATGTTCAAACTTTTAGTGTAGTGCATTGAATTAATTTTTCTGCATCTCAATATCTAGAGGCAGAAATTGTCATTTACCTGTATAGCCTAAAATTTCATTACATGGCAAAAAAATATTGACCTTGAAGAATTACTTATCTATCAGTCACTTGAAGGGATTTAAGATGATTTTCAACTAAAGACATACACAATTAAAAAGTAAAATACAAAACTGTGTCCAAGAAGAGGGGGAAAATACTTGTACAAAGATGAGTGTAGTTATGATGCTGCTTCAGTTTTGACACTGAAGTTCCTACTCTCTAGTATAAAAAGGTGGGGTGGGGGGGTAACTTGGTATTAAGGAGTAAATATAAAGTAGTAAAGTTCATTTTTTTATAGCTCCTTAAATAAAAATTCTAGGACATGGCATGAAAATGTCATTTTAGTGAAAGTAAAGTGTTTCTGCCTATTTTTTCCTTTTACTTTTAAAGAGATTGTTAAACTCAATAATCTGTCTTGACACATCCTACTCTCTACTTGACCACTAGTTCTTTCTCGAACAAAGATGTTAGTCATTACTTTGCTTAGAAGTTTCTAGTAATTTCTAGCTTTCTAATCATAGTCACAGTTCAGTCGTGAGATTAAAATCTATTCCAAATATTTGATCCTTAATATAAGGAATTGTTATAGTCGTTAAGTATTTACCTGAAAGGCTAAAAAGGAAACCCCTAATTCAGAGGTCAGAAAACTACAGTAAATTGAACTTCTGGTACATGAAAGGGATGCTACTACAGGGTGAAAAGTGTTGCTGAGATGATAGAGGAACATGAAATCCACACACCAAAAAACCAAAGTAACAAGTCTCTTCTTTAATTTGGCAGTTTATTTCCTGTGCCCCTTGTTGACAGAAACTAAAGGGGAGCCAATTGGAAAGAACAGGGTTTGCAGAGTGACAGCTCAATCATAATAAAGTAGAGTGGGTTTGGAATCTCAAGACAATAAGCTAATAAATGTTGGTGTCCAGTTTTCCCAGCATGATTATAAACACCTTTTCTAGCCTTCTGTTCTGCCATTCTGTTCATCTTTCCTGAGTATAGTATGTACCCAGGGAACTTTTCAGAACTCTTTCTCTGTCCATGCTGTTTTCCACCAATGGTGTTCTCTCCCTGCATATCCCATGAATTTTTTCTTACTCCTCAGTTATTAGCTCATCTGGGAAGCCCAGTTTCATAGCTATAGAATTAGTCCATCCTTTTCCAGAAACTCTAGCACATTTTCTTTGTCTCTCTTAAATTGCTTGTCATGTGGTATGGCATAGGAATTTGTTCTCATGTCTGCTTATTTGTGTTCCACAGTGATACTTCTTACACTGCATTGACAAAAATATTTCACACTACCAGAGCAAAAGCCAAACAAGCTTATTTTTGTTATGGATATTTAGAGACAATTTATAGGCTAAATGATTTTTTAATTATTATGTTTTTGCCAGGCATATGTAGAAAAGTACTGAAAAGATAGGTTGTAGGGAGAGGAGAAAGAAAAGTGAGCTAGAGGATTAGCTGGGGGAAGAAAGGGAGCTGGTTGGAACTAGTAAGATTTAGAAATTAACCTTTTATCATAAAAACTCAGACATCTGAAGGAGATACTACTTACCTTGATTTCAAATTGATTGCATAATTCTTACTGAAACATGTTGAAAGGACTGACGATGTCCTTTTAAAATCTAAGTAAAGATCTGTCTGTAAAGATGTCTACAACCTGTGTCCATTTCAGCAACCTAAACATATGTAAAGTAGATGTTTAATTTACAGATTGTATTTTTAAACTCCAAAATGCACAACTTTATGAAAGACCTTTACAGTATTTATATTTTTATAGAATAAAACATTTATTACCAATTAATTCCAGATTCAGCTTCTTATATATGCTACCACTGAGTTTTAGATTAGCTGTGTACATCACGTATGTACATTGCAGCACATGTAACATCAGTCAAATTTGATTAACATTTATCAGTCTTGATCCCAGCTATGTTTATGCTACATGGTTTAAGTTATTAGAAAGTGGGGACAAAGCTATGTTCAATAGTTTGCTTTTGATTGCTGACATTTTCATGGTTTTGCTTTGTTTTTGCTGCCTACAGCTGTTGGTTTTTACTGTAAGTATCTTGAAGATTATGGTATTATATAGCCTATGTTTGTTTGTATTCTTTTACTTTGTGAAGGTAAAGTAATACAGAATTAAATGAAGTATAAACAAGTTTTCTTTCTACTTACAAGGTTGCCAGTGCAAACTGGCATGTTTCCTTTTAGTCATTTTCATTGAATATATGCTTTTGTACTCATGCATAATCAGAATATACCTGCAATTCTATAACTTGTGAAAAGTTTTTTGCAATTTTTAACGTAATACAAGATGAGGCCTAACTGAATTCAGATCATGACTAAAAGGACTGTAAAGCTGAAATTTTTTTTTCTGTGTCTGCATATGGAAATTTTTTTTCCTATTCACTTAATAGCATAAACATTTGATTTCTTTAGTATTTAGTAAAACTTCAGATTCTTCTGCATTTCAAGTCTGAGTTATTTCAACTAGTTTAGTAGTAAAGATTCATAAAGATTTTTTTAAATCATACTTGCTGGGAAAGACTAGAATATAAAAGCCTCTACTCCCCAGAATTAACATTTGTTCATTTACTCATGTAGTCTTCCAGAAATTTCACTGCACATAACATGTAGGTACCATTTCCTTCACCCCAAATGATATGCTGTACTTTTCTGTGTCAGGGTGTATTATTTCAAAAATTTTAAGCACCTGATAGATAGCATTCAGCTTAATAACCCCAATGCCCTATTACTGGTCATTTACAGAATGACCTGAACCTCTGTGTTTACATATCTCTATATGTTGTATATTTATATTCATGTGATATTTTGAATTTTCTCACAAATTTTGTGGAATGTTGGTGTCCAGTCTTTGTTTTCCCTTGTTATATGAGTACCTACAAAATACCCATTTTGCCTCTTAAGCTGCAAAACTTTAAAATATTTACTCTCTGACTCTGTCCCAAACAAGGTTACCTACCAATACTTGATTTATACCATTAAACTGTTACCCAGCGTTTCCTTTGTGACACTTATCACCTTACAAATTTTCTTTTTTACTTGATTATCTTTCCTTGTACTACCACTTTTTTCTTGAATATAAGCTCCCGAGATTTATATCATTACTGTATCTTTGTTACCTAGAACATTATTCACACGTAATAGATACTCCACAGATATTTATTAGGTGATTAACAACTTAAAGCAGAATGAAAAGACAGTTTTTCATTGTGATAAAATGCCATCCTAAATACTTGAAAATTTTTCTGATTTTTAGTGTGTCAGGGTGAAAACATGCATCCTCAAGCATTCCATGTTTCTATTTTAGTCATGTAAAATTATGATTAGCACTTTAGAAATTGTAACTTTGGGTTGAAAACCAGGTATCTGATATTGCTGTTTTTTTAATTCATTTAGCTCTTACATAAGGATTTTATTAATGAAATATGAACATGTAATTTATAAGTGCAGTAAAACTGTTAGGTCCCTACACAATTTTGTTTTTATGTGCCTTCTAGCTTCAGGCTTAAAGTTGGTGATGATTTAGATTGTTTTTCATTCTTGATTCTGCTTTATTCTAGCTTCATATTTACCATTCATGTAATTAATTAACACTGATTGTCATATCTTTGGTATGTATGATGTTCTCCCACTAAAAGCGTGTTTGTAACAAATATATATCATATCTGTAACAATTCTAAAATAGGAAAGGAATTTTACACTGACATTGATTTTAGTACAGAGAAGTATTTTCTTACAGTGTCTCTCAAATGGTTTTCCAAGTTATCATTCATAACCTTAGCAGATTCATTAAGGTTTGGGTTATGGAATGTTCTTTGGATAATCCCATTTACAGATCTGTTCTAGAGGTGCCCATTTATAATGTCTGAATTCCTATTGTGTGACTATGTACAAGCTTTTTGCATAGGAAACACATGGCTTTAACAGTGTGACTTTTTACATTGGTTTGCAAGATAATTAGCTGTGTTACCCCCCCCCCAAAGATGTTATAGTATATTGACAGCAGTACAAGAGAACATGAAATGTGTGTAAATTGTCAACCTGTCTTTGTGAATAAGTATTTGAAGAAATTAATAAAAGGGATCGAAACATCTCCCCCTTCTCTCAAGGTTAGTCAGTTCAGCTGTCTGAGGCTCAGCCCCCAAGGATCTAGTTAACTGATCCAAATCTGGGGCCCTAGACAACTGAGACCTGTTTTTATGAAGATTGTGAGAACATTACAAGTAATGTAGTATGTTGTTTAACCAGTTTTAGAGTTAAAAGAGATAATAAAACCCTTTTGTCTAGTATCTTTCTCTTGGCAAACTGAAACTTCAGTGTGCTTACAATCATTTCTAGCCTAGGATAGAGAAACATCCCTTGATTTTGTTGGATTATAAAACAATCTCACTTTGTAGATTTAGAAACCTGATGATGTCAGCAGTACCCTAAGCATTTAAATCAGAATATACATCAAGGAAAAGCAGTTTAGCCTATACAACTTACCTGAATAGATGAAACTTCTCCTTCCAGTTTGACAGTGGGTCCAGAACAATCACTGTCTGTTGTGTAACACTTCTCCCTGAAATATATTCAGTTGGATCTTTCAGCCCTGGGAGCTGAAAGTCCTTTTTGTCCTCAGATTATAATTTTATGACGTTATTTCCTGCTGCATTTATTTAATCACTCCCTTCTTTCCTTTAGCACGGATTATGTGTCAGATGATTTTGAGACAAATTTGTAGTTTTTCTTTTTTTAAGATTTTCATTTATTTATGCATACAAGCTGGGATACAGACCAGAGGTGTGAGGCAGCGAGAGGGTTCGCCAGAGACAGAGTGAGGAGCAGAACAGGCAGATCGACGGAAACACACTGCTGAGAGGAGCAGCGGGTGAGACAGTAGAGGTCTGCCGTGCCATGTGGGAATCTCCCTGGCCAGGATTTGAATTCGCATCGCCGCTGCCAGCAGCTCCCCATCGCAGCCCCTAACCGCTGTGCCACTGGGGAGGCCCAGACTGGTAGTTTTTTTCTAAAAGTTAACTATGTATAATGCTAAGAAGATAATGCTAGACAAACAATGCTTGATTCATTCTGCCACCAAAACCTCCAGTCACCTTCACTGTAGTTAACCCAAAAATTCCACATTTAATTCGTTTTTCCTAGCTAAAGACATTTTTAGTAAGTTTATCATCGTAGTTGAAAATAAAACATTTACTCATGCTCTTGATCACTTTTCACTTAATTTGTTATATTACAATTTAGTCCACTATCATCATGTTGAATTTTCTTAAGATTTTTAGCCCCTGCCATATAACAAGAAAACAATAATGAGAGTGAGGAGCCTCCCTGGTGGCGTAGGTATTGAATCTCAGTGCTCTCAGAACTGCAGCATGAATTTGATCCCTGGCCAGAGACCTAACCCACGTATGGCACAGCAGACCTCTCCTGTCTTGTCCCCTGCTCCCCTCAGCAGTGTATTTCAGTAAATCCATCTGTCTGCTCCCCGCTCTGTCTCTGATGAATCCTCTCACCCCCTAAACCTCTGGCCTACACTCCAGTCCTTCTATGCTAAAAAAAATAAATAATTTTTTAAAAAGAATGGGGGTGAAAGAACATTATTTACATGTACATATCATATGAACTTTTATTTTGAGGTGAAACTTATAATAGCAGAAATCACAAAGGCAAAGACAGATTTAACCATGTGAGTATTTACATTTTTCCTGTGTTATGGTAAGCAAATAGAATGTAAAAACTGGGAGATGTTTGCCATGTAAGTAGACTAAGTATTGATATCTAGTATAATTCAGTGTGAGCGATGCCTAAAGAGGAATATTAATTGCTCACTAAACTGAATCTCACTAGTAACCAGTGACATTCTTGAAGGAAGGAAAAGCAACGTCTTCAAATGGGGAGAGAAATTCCCTTTTATTTAATAAAGTTTTGATAAGAATGTGATTAAAATTGCTGTCTTAACACCCTAGGATTTTATGATCTTTTGTCTCCGCTAAGAATAGAATGTATAACAATGTGTAGAAGAATATTTAATGACATCAAAATGCTTATAATAAATGAGAAATGAATATATAGTAAGTGAAAAAAATTGTGACTTCCATATAGTATAACCGTAACTTTAATCACTTTCTTAGTATTTTTGTAGGAAAATATGTTAGTATTTTGTCACCTACAAAGATACATTTCTTTATTAACAGATGCAACAGTGATTTTTGTTAACCCCAGATGGAAATGTGTATTCACTGTGTAGAAGAATCTTTGTGTCCAAAATTGCTTTTTGAAGAGTTTGAAAGTTACTTTCTTCAAAATAACAAGGCATTTTTTTATTTACATAGATATTCCTGATCAAGTTATAAGAGTTTTCAAAGCAGATCAACAGAGTTGCTACATTATCATCAGTAAAGACACCACAGCTAAAGAAGTTGTTTGTCACGCTGTTCAAGAATTTGGTTTGACTGGTGCCTCTGAAACATACTCTCTTTGTGAAGTTTCTGTTACTCCTGAGGGTGTCATAAAACAAAGACGACTTCCAGACCAGTTCTCCAAATTAGCTGATAGAATTCAGCTCAATGGAAGGTGAATGTGCTTATCAGTGAATGTATTCAGTTCAGATGGATTTTTGAAGAGTGCATTTTTATTTATTTTTTTTTAAAGATTTATTTATTTATACATACAAGCTGGGGTACAGACCAGAGGTGTGGGGCGGCGAGAGGGTTCACCAGAGACAGAGCGGGGGGCAGAACAGGCAGATCAGGAATACACTGCTGAGGGGAGCAGTGGGCGAGGCAGCAGAGGTCTGCCGCACCATGTGGGATTCTCCCCGGCCGGGCGTCGAACTCGCAACGCTGCTGCCGACAGCTCCACAGCACAGCGCTTAACCGCTGCGCCACCGGGGAGGCCCAAGAGTGCATTTTTAAACAGATCTTTTAAGTAGAAACATGGTTTAGTTCACTTGTTCTCTATAAAATTAAAGTAGGATTTCTCTTTCCAGCATTTCTTGTCTCCATAATTATATACTGGAAATCTTGGAGTATTACAACTCCTCCTAAAGACTACCAGAAAGTGGGAGAATGAAAGGGAAAACAGCTGCTAAAAAATTTTAGCCCTCTTGCTAACTAAAGCCATAGAGCCATTGACAAAATCCAATTCCTGATTATAAGTGCTCTTTCACATTGCTCATTTGACATATGAAATAAATTTTATGTATCTGTTTGTATTTAAGTGTGTATGTGTTAATTTGTTTTTAATATGACCTTAGGCAAGAGAAGCCATAATTTTCACATTCTCTCTCTTAATTTTCCTCTTATGATTATGCAGGAAACCTTTTAAAAAAATTTTTTTTAATGTGCTCTGAAAATTAATAGGGCGACTAGAAGGTAGTTTCAGGAGTATGTATATTCTTTGGTGACTTTCTCTGAGGATGTTATTTTTTCATTGAGTCTAGATTTACATAAAAAATGAGGTTCTTGGAAATCTTAAATTGACTTATGGATGCTCTTAAGAGAGAATTAAGTCTGTTTTGTTGGCTGTCCATTGTGATAAAGAACAAAGACCCTAGATCCAGACTGCCCAGATTCAAATCCTTGCTCTTTGTGTGACCTGGGCCAAGTTAGTTTTTCTGTGCCTAAGTGTGCTCATCAGTAAGACAAGGATGTAGAACAGAAGAACCTACCACATAGAATGTTAAAAGAATCACTAAACATAATATGGTCTGTACATATTATTTGTGATTATATTATCTGTGATATATTATCTATGTTATATATAATTTTATTTTCTATGAAGAGTCTCAGCACTACTATTTATGATATTCCCTTAGGCATGTGACCAGTCTAAAGGTAAAAGGAAAAGAGGTTTTGTTCTTTGACAGTAAAAAATAATAGACACAAACTTGGGCTTAGATCAACTTGTATATTAGAAAAAAGAATGAAGGTTATGCTACAGGTGATATATATATATAGAGTACCTCTTTTTCCTAGCAACAGATCTGTATAAGAAATTTTCCACTTGTGAATATTTAAACTCGTAAATTTTACATACCACAGAATTGTTGATATAAAAAGAGAAAGGAAAATTATGTCTATTTTATAGTTGCTGATCAGTGCCACTTGTTGGAATGAAGTTTCATATTTAACAAGAGAGAATAATTAGTGAATGAGTTCCCCTTCTTCACATGTTTTATTCTTTCCCTCTGTTGTAAATTTAGAGATAAAGAAGGAAATGACTATAGCAACAACTTCTAAGTAGAGGTTTTTATTGATGCTATCCGTTAACAAATATCTATGTAGACCCTACTTTTTCGTCTTCAAGAAACTGTATAGAGCTTTTATTCTCATGAATATAAACACAATTGCTTGCACTAGCATGAGTAGTTTCTCTAAATGGTTAATTTCACAAAATATTACTTTTTTATTTGAAATAATTGATAATGAATGAATGTCAGAAGAGAACAACATCTGTAAAGTCTCCTCATTGGAAAATGTTAATTTTTCATTGTCTTTGTGACTTTCCTCCTTATGTTTTTTGGCAGTGAGGTATTAAGAATAAACTGATATTTTGATAATAATAGTAAAGTAGGAAAGTGTGCATATAAACTTGAAATCATTTAAAAAACATTTTTCTCTTTTAGATATTATTTAAAAAATAACATGGAAACAGAAACCTTATGTTCAGATGAAGATGCTCAAGAATTGGTAAAGGAAAGTCAACTATCCATGCTGCAACTCAGTACCATTGAAGTGGCTACTCAGCTGTCAATGAGGGACTTTGATTTGTTTCGTAATATTGAGCCTACAGAATACATTGATGACCTTTTTAAGTTAGATTCCAAAACAGGAAATACTCACTTGAAAGAGTTTGAGGATATTGTAAACCAAGAGACATTCTGGGTTGCCTCAGAGATTTTAACTGAATCAAATCAGCTCAAACGAATGAAAATTATTAAGCATTTCATTAAAATTGCACTTCATTGTCGAGAATGTAAGAATTTCAACTCCATGTTTGCAATAATAAGGTAAGTTTGTACAAATATTTCTGTATGGTTTTGTGATGACATTAGACCTGAAGCTGATAATAAATGGCTAGGAGAAGAAAAGTTCAGTTAATACATTCTTATTAAAATACTGCTACATTTAATGTATTTTCTATTCTGGTAATACTGATTTCTTACATTGTTGTTTCTTGGGTCTTTCTGTCAGTTAAACATATTTTTGGTGAATGTGGGTGACACCCCCATACTTTTTCCTTTGTTGCCCATTCAGGATTTGTTCCCTGTTTAGGTGTGTGAACAGCTATTCTTCATTATCAAGCCTGTATATTGTGCATCCTTAATTATCTGCCTCAGATACTGAGGCACTGGATTTGTCACTGAAAAATCGGTGTGTTGATGCTCTAGCCTAAAATTGCTATGTTAAAACAAGATGATCAACTGAAAGATTCCTCAGTAAAGCAAGTCTGTTTTCAAAGGTGGAGGCCACTTACAGTTTTGTCCATTTGTAAGGCTGTATGCTTATTTGTAGCAGCATAATTCCACTTCAACCAGTTCTACCACTTTCCACGGAATTTCATTTTGATTTGTTCCTTGTATCTGGTATATGAGGTAAAATTGGAATTTTTAAAGGGACATTTTAATCATAGTCGGTCAAGCTAATAGAAAGTTCCTCTGTGAAATAGCCAGTGGCTGCAATTGAACTAGATATTACAGGAGTATTCCGTAGCGATGTCAGAATGATATAGTCATCTGTACCTGCTCATACAACTCAACAAGACAAACAACCAATCCAATTTAAAAAAAGGTAGATCACAATAGATACTTCTCTTAAAAAAAACATACAGATAGCCAACAGGCAGATGAAAAGATACTCATCATCACAAAAAATTAGGGAAATGCAAATGAAAGCCACAAAGGAATCCTTATAGACTGCTGTGGGAATGCATATTGATGCATATTGAATGCATACTGTGGAAAACATTGTGAGGATTTCTGAAAAGTTTAAAAATAGCATATGATCCAGCTAGTCCCCTTCTGGGTATTTATTCAAATGGCATGAGAACACTATTTAAAAGTATAGATATGCATTCCTTTGTTCATTGCAGTATTATTTACAAAAACCAAGAGAAAGTCTTAAGTGTCTATGGACAAATGAATGGATAAATATGTTTTGGTTTTTATGTATATATACACACACACACATTGGAATACTACCCAACTATTTAGAAAAAAGAAGAAATTTAACCATTTGCTACAACATACATAGACCCTGAAGGTATTACACTAAGTGAAATAAGTCAGATGAAGAAAGACAAATAACATGAATTCACTCTAATGTGGAATGCAACGAAACAAAACAAATGAGCAAAAAAAATTCTAAGATCCAGAGAGCAGATGGATGGTTTATCACAGGGGAAATGGGTTTTGGAGTGGTCATAGTGGGTAAAGGGGGCCTGTTGTGTATTGATAGATCGAAATTAGGCTTTAGATAGTAATCATGATGTAGTGGATATAGGTATCAAATTATAATGATTTACACCTGAAATTTATATACTGTTACAAAATGATTAATACAAAATGTTCATTTTTAAAAAACTAGAATCATCAGTACATGTATTTGAATCCTTTACCTCCTTTTCATCAACTAGAGATTGACAGCTTTAGGACTGGTTTCCACTCGGAGTTTATCCCTTCTACCCTGTCTTACAGTGTACTTTCCCTGATGCTCTTGTGGTAAAGAACAGAGAGCAGCTCCTGTGTAATTCTGTCAGTTCTATGGACTCTGTTATGTTGTTCCACATAGGGTATTACTATATTTCCTTCAGGGTGAGTTACCTAGTTGGGAGAACTTTGCTTTTACCAGTTGTCATTGAAATCTTCAGCTACTTTCTTCCTATTTCAACATCTTTGCATACTCCTGTTTAACCTTGACTATTTTGAGTTACAGATATTTCTTAGTTTCAGTGGAGATGAAATTTGCATGCCTGTTATTCATCCTGATAGTTGTTGGGGGTTATTTCTGAGAAGCAGAGGGAGCAAAGGTATCTTAATTCCACATGTTAAAATCAGAAGTCAAGACAACATTTTATTTTTTTAATACATATTTTTATTGTTATTTATGTTCTTTACATTTTGTATTCCCCTTGGGTAGCCCACCACCAATTCACCTGTGATCCATCTCCATGGCCCCTTGTGTTCTTTTCTATTCCATTTTGTGCGCTTTTCCTTCCCTCCCCCACCCCGCTGATTGTCTCTCTCCTATTTGGTTTCCTTATAGTCCTGTTATAAGTGAAACCATTCGATATTTTTCTCTTTCTTTCTGGCTTATTTCAGTGAGTATGATCCCCTCTAATTCCATCCATGTCACTGCAAATTGCATGTGTTTATCTTCTTTGAATGCTGAATAGTATTCTGTTGTGTATATGTACCACATCTTCTTGATCCAATCATCTATTTTTGGACATCTGGGTTGCTTCCATACCTTTGCTATTGTGAACAGTGCCGCAACGAACATACGGGTGCATGTATCCTTTCGGATTAGTGTTTTTGTGTTCTTTGGGTAAATTCCCAAAAGTGGGATTGCTGGGTCGTATGGAAGCTTCATGTTTAGCAGTCTGAGGAATCGCCATACAGCTTTCCAGAGTGGTTGGACCAGTTCACATTCCCACCAGCAGTGTAGAAGAGTTCCTTTTTCTCCACATCCTTTCCAGCATTTGTTGTTGCCTGTATTTTTAATGTGTGCCATCCTCACAGGTGTGAGGTGGTATCTCATAGTGGTTTTGATTTGCATTTCCTTGATTATAAATGATGTTGAGCATTTTTTCATGTATCTGTTGGCCA